>NW_006497138.1:1155179-1165594 GCF_000471905.2 Amborella trichopoda
AGAGATAGCTCAAAAGCCATAGATAAAGGGAAGAGTATTTGCAATCACCGAGCAAGACGCTCAGGCCTCAAAATCAGTGATGCAAGGTACTCTTATTATCATCCAAAAAGTAGCTCATGTTTTGATTGATCCTGGATCTACTCATTCATTTGTGTCATCACACTTGGCATGCCACTTAAAGGTAGAACCAAAACAATTAGAATACATTCTAGAGGTAGCCACACCGATGGGAAATTCAATTAACACCAATATAGTGTACAAATCATGTGTAATAAAGATAAAAGAAAAGGAACTGTTGGTTGATTTAATACTCCTGGAAATTCAAGATTTTGATGTAATCCTAGGCATGGATTGGCTTTCTGCATACCATGCAAGTATTGATTGTTATAAGAAAATGGTTACCTTTAGCATTCCGAATCAACCAGCATTTTACTTCAATGTTATCAAAGAAGACTCCCCATCATATTTAATCTCTTGTATTGGAGCTAATCGCCTCCTTCGAAAAGGGTGTCAAGGCTTTCTTGCCTATATCAAACAAGATAGGAAGGAAGAAATAAATTTGGATACCACTCCGGTTATCCGAGAATATCCCGACGTTTTTCCAGAGACTTGGTCATAGCACTGAGGAGTGTCATGCCGCCAAGGATATCATCTAAAACTTCATACACATGGGAAAACTGAACTTGGGGCCTGATTCCACGCGTGATCCAGTGCCACACAAAGGTCTAGGTGCACGACCTTAAACTGCATGGTCCAAACTATATTACCTTAAACTACAACGATGTCTAGGTGCACGACCCAAAACTGCATGGTCCAAACTATATGACCTTAAACTGTAGCGATGGTCTAGGTGCACGACCCAAAACTGCATGGTCCAAACTATATGACCTTAAACTATAGCGATGGTCTAGGTGCACAACCCTAAACTGCGTGGTCCAAACTATATGATCTTAAACTGTAGCAATGGTCTAGGTGCACAACCCTAAACTGCATGGTCCAAACTATAAAGCCTTAAATTGTAGTGGAGGTCTAGTTGCACGACCCTAAACTGTATGGTCCAAACTATATGACCTTAAACTGTAGTGGTGGTCTAGGTGCACGACCCTAAACTGCATGGTCCAAACTTTAAGACCTTAAACTGTAGCGAAGGTCTAATTGCACGACCTTAAACTGCATGGTCCTCGCTGCAAGACTTTAAACTGCACAGCCATGATCCAAACTATATGACCTTAAACTATAGTGGAGGTCTAGTTACACGACCTTAAATTGCATGGTCCAAACTATATACCTTAAACTTAGTGGAGGTCTAGTTGCACGAACTTAAACTGCATGGTCCAAACTATATGACCTTAAACTATAGTGGACGTTTAATTGCACGACTTAAACTGCATGGTCCAAACTGTATGACCTTAAACTATAGTGGTGGTCTAGATGCGTAACCTTAAACTGTAGCGGAGGTCTTGTTGCACAACCTTAAACTACATGGTCCGAGCTGCATGACCCTAAACTGCTTAGCCATGGTCCAAGCTATATGACCCTAAAACTATAACACACATCCTAATGGCATGACGTTAAACTGCACAACATACGGTCTCAGAGGCAAGACCTTAAACATGCCCTCAAGTCTTGCATGCATGTACCGAGCTGTCTCCATGAGGTCCCTCACAAGTCGCTGCTCCTATGCATCCCTTGCACGCGTGTACCGAGCTATCGCCCGCATGTCCTTCACACGCATCCCTCGCACGCATGCCCTAGCAGCCACAGGTGACCTTTCCCCATGAAGTCGGGTCGATTAGGGTAGCAAATCCCAAGCCCAAGCCCGAGGACCTTCACAAATCGTCGCTCAAGCACGTGTCATGCATGCGTGTACCGAGCTGCCGCCCGCATGTCCTTAGCACGTGTCCCTCGCACGCATGCCCTAGCAGCCACCGGCGACCTTTCCCCATCAAGCCAAGCCGATCAAGGTAGCAAAATCCCAAGCCCGAGCCCAAGGACCTTCACAAATCGCCACTCGAGCACATCTCATGCACGCATGACCCGAGCAGCCGTCCACGTGACCTTTTGTGCACGTCTTTTGCACGCATTTCCTGAAGATCATCAAACACACTTCCGTTCACATGCTGCCACGTGCACACCACTGCGTGTGTTCCTTTTTCACGTCGTGGGTGTTCCTTACCGTCGTGCATGCTCCTTATTCACCGACGGGCATGCTATCGCCGAGTATGTCACTGTCGAGCATGTCATCGCCAAGCATGCTACCGCCGTGCATGCTTCATCGCTGAGTATGTTGCCTTCGTGTGTGCTTCATCATCGAGCATGTTATTGCCACGCGTGTTCTCAAGATGTGCTCTCCTACTGTCGAGCATATCATCACCATTCATGTGCTACCACTATCCCCAGTGGAGTTGCACCCAAGGCGTGACCCCAATGGAGTCAGGAACAGACCATTGTCCCTCATACTCAGTAGAAATTACACCTGTATTGCAGCCCATTGATCCCCAATGGAGTTAAAGTCGTGCTTACCCCTTTAATCCCCTGTGGGTCCGTCGCACACCAACCATCTTATCCCCAAGAGTCAGTTACCTTTCATGAGCCTATTCCCCATGGAGTTCCATTCTTCACCTTCAGGAAGTCATACTTGTCCCCTAATCCTCAGTGAAGTCTGCTTCTCCATCTAAACCCTTGTTGGCCTTAATCATTTTATCCCTAGGGAGTCAGATAGTTATCCACAGACCTATTCCCCATGGAGATTCACCTACATGGCGACCCACACAATGGTCTGAGCTGCATGACCTTAAACTGTACAGCCGTGGTCCGTGCTGCATGACCTTAAACTGCACAGCCGTGGTCTAAATGCTCGAATTTAAACTTCATGGTCCAAACTACATGACTTTAAACTGTAGCGAAGGTCTAGTTGCACGACCTTAAAGTGCATGGTCCTAGTTGCATGACTTTAAAACTGCATAACCACGGTCCAAGCTATATGACCTTAAACCATAGTGCACATCCTGACCACATGACTTTAAAAGGCTTAGCACTAAGGTCCAAATTATATGACTTTAAACTGTAGGGGAAGTCTAGTTGCACGACCTTAAAATGCATGGTCCTAGTCGCATGACTCTAAATTGCATAACCACTGTCCAAGCTATATGACCTCAAACCATAGTGCATGTCCTAGCCGCATGATGATATACTGTTTTGCACAGGTCCCAGAGGCATGACCTTAAACACGCCCCCACACACATACGCACACACACTCATTGCATGCGTCTTCACACACATCTTCCCTAACCGACCCATTTGTGTGAGAGCACCACCTTCATTACCTCCCTAATAAATCCATCTTCCTTCATTACCATTCATCAATTCCATGTGAATCTTGCGCACACTCACAAAATAACGACGATCCATCCCACCATCCATACTTGTCGTCGGCCTCCATCCATACATCATCCATCTTTCATAGGTAGCCTCGCGCCATCTCCCTAAAGTGAGTCAAAACCACCGCCATACTCACTCTATGGCCTCCGCAGACTACCATCCATCTCCATCATGGTCCAACTGTATGACCTTAAACTGTAGTGCACGTCCTGGCTGCATGGCGTTAAAAGGCTTTGCATAGGTCCTGAAGGCATGACCCTAAACACGCCTTCAAAAAAAAAAAGAATAACGGGCATGATGTAGACCTGAATAAGGGAACACCATGAGTAAAAATGTTGGATAGGCATGGTCATGAAACCATGAGTAAGAGAGTTCCGTGAATAAAAACCTGTGCACCGTGAAAACCCTAAAAAAGGCACTGTGAGTAAAAATGAAAAATAAAGGTGGACATGGCTGAAAAGGTCATGGGTAAAAGAGCCCCAAATAAAAAGGAAGTTGGTGAAAACCGTCTCTATAGAGCCACATCCCAAGTTCAAGTGAAAATTTGCAAAGGACGCTTGGATCAATAAACAGGTTGATGTAGCACTCGCCTCAACAAGCGGCTTCAGCCCATCTTTTTAAAGAGAAAATTCTCTGGTGTCACAATACTAAGATCAAAAAATACGAGCTTCAAGCAAGATTTATACAGCTTGAGTCCATTAGCAAAAAGGACTTGAAGGACAGAAGACTTGCCAAGAAGGCAAGACAAGTCTCATGAAAAAGAGCACCATTCACTAAACGCACCAAGATGTTTAAGACACTCCAAGATGCTGAGGGCGCCAACCAAAGGCCCTTCAACAGACCATCCAAAACAAACAGCAAAAATAAAAAAGTCATTCTAATAAACTAAAGACACCCACGAAGGCAAGAAACTAACAAAGCCAGGGTGAAAACTGCTAGACACTTCAAGGTGTTGCCTCGCCAAAATCCCTCCCTATCGGACAGGCCCAGACCTTTTGGATAGGCCAACGAAAAGCCCCCAACTGGACATGGTAGGATGGGACCCAATGAGGTATCCTATTTGTCAAAAGCAAACCTAGTGTAACAGTAAACAACGCCAACCAATGGCTCTTTGGTTGTCAATTCAAAAACATACAAACCCAGACCAAGAAAAATGCCCTTCAGCATGGCACCCAACTGCCAAACGGGCCTGATTCTGACCAACGAGGTCCGTAAAAAAATCCTCAACTGCTAGAATCACAAATAATCCCTCGAGGGTGAGGACTTCGACAAGATCCTTCAAAGTCTCTTATTCCCCTAAAGTCTCTACGGATGGACCTGTACCTTGCATCCAAACGTCTGAGCATCCGAGTTAGTTATCGCATTGCGTGGATCTCCTCAATGTTCATGTGGTCTTGTGACTAAGAAGAAAAAAGTAATAAAGTCAAAGGAAACTTTTCGAACGTTGTCCTTCTCGCTTCTCTCGAAGAACAACATTTCGTGCGGTAAGGTGTTTGAAGATATTTTTCAACACCTTTGTCCTTGATGTGGAGGAGGCAAGTCAATAAAACCCGAATTACAGTGGAATTCTCAAAACTCTTAGCATTGCCTCAAAACTAGTAGAAATCTTCCTAAGCACTTCAAAAGGTCACCTGCCAACTTTTGTCGCAATCCGACATGTCTAAGGCAGTGCAGACAAAGAAACAATTTCAGAAAAATCAACCTCTAGCATCCTGAAACAAACCCCATAACTAGAACTATATTTTTGGTAGGTCAAATTATTGTGGAACCACTACCATTGGATCCGACATGGTCGAAAACCCCTATGGGTCAAGTTTTAGCTTAATCAGAAGCACAAAGACAAAGTTATGGGTAAAATACCAAAAAAGAGGTAGGCCACACGCTATTCACGTGTGGCATTTTTACACCAAATAACCATTAAAGGTGGCTGCTTTTACCGTCTCAAACAGTGACTTTCAGGGTCCATATCTCATTCGTTCCTAGTCGGATCGTATTCAAATTTTGTG
This sequence comes from Amborella trichopoda, assembly GCF_000471905.2. Next base: position 1,160,567 of record NW_006497138.1, read on the forward strand.
AGTGTGTTCGCCTCTTCAAGACGAGCGTTTCGATATGTGGCACGCCCCGTGACGATCCCCGAGCAGAAAGAAAGCGAGAGAAAAGTTGCTGATCAGTAAATAAAGTTGTAGGAAAATCAGCAACAACATACCTCGCTAGAGCGACTGAATCACGGTGCTCGCGTATCGTATTGACACAAGACCAAACCCATCATGTGTGTAAGGTCCAAGGATTCCATTGATCAGAACCCCGTGTGTGATGAACGGTTGGATTTTGCACACGTCAGAATTCCAGATTCTGGCCAAAACTCCATAGTTGAGAAATCTTGGTCCGGGCACGAAATTGAGCTAAGTTTGTTACCACACGATAGTGACGGCATTCTCAGTGTAGTACAATGAAGAAATCATAGAAAAACATTAAGAAACGAGAGCACTATCGATCAGAACTTTTCAAGATTCGCACAAATTTCAAGTCGCATGATTGTGGCTTAAAAACAAGATCTATGGCTCGAAATTAGTATAAAATTGATCGCCATGACGAGCCTTATAAGAAAGCAATCATCTTTTTGGCAAATGGGCACCGGAACAACCCCGGATCATCCGTAGAAGATCATGCATGTTCTAGGGCAGCAGCATGGACTGTTTTGGAATTTCATGTATTGTTAGGCGAGGGCAAAACAGACATTTTGTACCCATTTTAAGAATTCCTTTTAATTAAGTTAAATCTTAATTTTCAGCAATTAGCATCCACCCATGTTTAGGCAAAAGACTATATATATCATATTATATCATTGTACAAGGGACTCTACTTTGCTTAATAAAATTTCCATATTTTTTTCATTGTTGGATCAATAAAATTTCCATATTTTTTTCATTGTTGGATCACGTCTTGAGAGTGGGAGGAAGGAGAGAAAAACTTTTGAGTCGGTACCCTAGGGCTTAACGTAAATCTCTTTCACTCCCTTTCTCTCTCCTCCTCTCTTTCTCTCCTCTTTCTTCTTCTTTATCATTCTCTTTCTCTCTCTTCTCATGACTGAGATGATGGTCTGAGTCCCTTCCCAGGTGGCAGGCCTCGTAGCCTGCACGAAGGCCTCGTAGCCTGCACGAAGGCCTCGTAGCCTGCACGAAGGCCTCGTAGCCTGCACGAGAGGTAGGGGTAGTCACCATCTCTGTCGTCTCTCTCTCTTTCTCATTCTCTTTCTCTCTCTTCTCATTCTTCTCATGACTGAGATGATGGTCTGAGTCCCTTCTCAAGAGGCGGCCTCATAGCTTGCACGAGTGGTAGGGGCAGTCACTATCTATGCCATCTCTGTCTCTTTCTCTTTCTCTTTCTCTTTCTCTTTCTCTTTCTCTTTCTCTCTCTTCTCATTCTTCTCATGGCTAAGATGATGGTCTGAGTCTGTTCCTAGGCGGCAGGCCTCGTAGCCTGCACGAGCGGTAGGGGTAGTCACCGTCTCTGTCATCTCTCTTTCGCTCTCTCTCCTCTTTTTTCTCTTTCCCTTCTCTCTTTTTGGCTCAACAGTCTCATCGCCGAGCACAACACTTTCTTTTTATTTCGTTTCTTCCCACTTTCCTTTTGTGGTCTCGCATGACCACAATCTCCCCCTTCCTTCCTCCCCGTGGTCACTCACGGCCGTAACCTTCCCCTCTTCTGCCTTATGGTCCAGCATGACAAGCATCCCTCCCTTTTCTTTTTTTCTTTCTCCCCTTGCATGTCCACTTCCTCCTTGTGCACCCTCGGGTTCACCTCCTCTTTCTTCTTCTGATGGTCCCTCATATTCATCCATCTCCTCTTCTTTTTCTGTACTCCTTCACAGCACCCTTTCTTTGGTGCACCCTTGTGGTGACTTCCTCTCTCTCACGTCTTGTGGTCCCGCTGCCCAATTTCTTTCCTAAAGCCGTTTGTGAGCCTTTCCTTACCTAAAGTTGTCTGTGTGACCTATCTTACCTTATCGCCGTGTGCACACCCATCTTACCTATTGTCATGTGGACCCATCTTGTCAAACGTCGTGTGCACCTATCTCCACCATCGCTGTGTGCACTCATCTTTCCTATCACCGTATGGGTCCATCTTGCCTAACGCTGTGTGTACCCATCTTACCTATCGTCATGTGGACCCATCTTGCTTAATGCCGTGTGCACCTATCTCCCCCATCGTCGTGTGCAACCATCTTACCTATCGTCGTTTGGACCCATCTTGCCTAACATCATGTGGACCCATCTGGCCTAACGTCGTGTGCACCGATCTCCTCCATCGTCGTGAGTAACCCATCTTCCTCAACACCGTGCGCAATCTATTCTTCCATATTGTCGTGCAGCATTTTCTCTCACTCTAAACTCAACACTGAACTTTCCTTCGTCGTTCTCCCCTGCAACTTCACCAAGCCTTATCTTTCTAGTCAATTCAGCAACAATCTTCAATCGTAGCCACCTTGTTGCTGCAACTTCCACCCATTACGCCCTTCTTCTCCCTCCAATTCGCTGCAATCAGCTACGACCAATTGCTGCAACTCCTCTGCTCCTGTAGAGCCACCATCTTAGGCCGTCTCTGCTGGCCCACAACCCCCCACTTCGCAGCCAATTGACATCGCCTTGCTGCCCCTCCATCTCTGCTACGATCCACTGCAGTTGCTGCCTCCTTTTTCACTCTTTGATAACCAGTTGTCATTAGCTCTCCACTCCATCTCAGCTGTTATCCCCAACCTCTGCTGATGCTACCACCTTGCTGCTCCCTTTCCTACCCGCAACCAGGTCCCAACTGCAGCCCCCGCCTCTGCACTTTCGCCACATCTCCACACCATGCCGCTGTCCTCCTCTCTTTGCAACTCTTCCATCCCACCAATATGTCTTCTCTCTCTATAGCCCCTTTTCCCTTGGGTTTCCTTTCTTTTGCTTCTTTTCTTTCAAACTTTCTCCATTTATTGTCTTTCGTCCTAGCCTCTCTCTCCCCTAACCTACCCTTTCTCCCTTTTTCTTCTCACGCTTTTCTTTTATTCACATGACACCAACAACCAACACACCTTTTCTCTCTCTCATAATAAAATAACTCAATTTTAAACCTCCTTTCTCTTAAAACCAAAAATGTGTTTTTCTTTCCAAGCCTTTTCTACATGTCAAGAGCACTCATTTTCTTACTTCACTCTTTCTTTACCATGTGTCAAAACCTCTCTCTTTCTCAATAAAACAACCCAACAAAGGCACTCTCTCTCTCATCCAAGTAAACAAATGACCACATGTCAAACACTTACTCACTTTTATCATTATTTTACTCATCCTCTCCCACATGTCAAACACTTACTCACTTTTCAATTCATTTTATTTTTATTTATTTTAAACTTATCACATTATCTTTCTTCAACCCCTTTCTTTTACTTTATTCCATGTAACTCTTTCACTTTGTTTCATTCTATTTTATTCCATTCATTTTGCCTTACTCACTTTATTCTACCATACCTTACTCTCACTTGATTCATTTATTTAATCATCCCATCATATCTTATTTTCTTCAATCCTTTTTATTTCACTTTATCTTATTTGTCTCACTTCATTTCATTCTATTCTAATTCCATTTTCTACTTTTATTTTACTTTTAATTTGTCTCTTTCATTTTCATTCTATTTTATTTTCCATCACTCTTATTTTTGCTTTTGCCCTTTTCAGAAGAAGAACAAGCGAGAGTCAAGTTAGTCTTCATCTTCCCTCTTTCTCTCCCTTGATTGTTTGACCAGAGGGCAGGTTGAGCTTTGTGTGTGCTCGTAGTAGTCTTGTCATCAAGCAATATTGTCGTCGCGTTGGTCTGAGTTGACGGGCACAGTAACTTAGACTGGCATGGCAACCATACTACTCGAGGTCAAAATCAACATCGACCATTCTTGGCACAAAGGCTAATTTGTCGCAAGATGGGCACGATAACTCAGACCAACGCAGTGGCATTACTGCTCGATGACAAGACTACCATGAGCACAAGGCTCAGCCTGCCCTCTGATTCAACAATCAGGGGAGAGAAAGAGAGGAGATGAAGACTAGCTTGACTCTCGCTAGTTCTTCTTCTGAAAAGGGAAAAAGCAAAAATAAGGGTGATAGAAAATGAAATAAAATGAAAATAAAAGAGATGAATTAAGAGTAAAATAAAATTAGAAAATAAAATTAGAATAAAATAAAATGAAGTGAGATAAATAAGATGAAGTGGAATAAAATGGATGAAAGAAAATAAAATATGATGCGATGATTAAATATATGATTGGAGTGAGAGTAAGGTATGGTAGGATGAAGTGAGTAAGGCAAAATGAATGGAATAAAATGGAACGAAATAAAGTGAAGGAGTAACATGGAATAAAGTAAAAGAAAGGGATTGAAGAAAGAAAATGTGATAATTTTAAAATTAATAAAAACAAAATGGATTGAAAAGTGAGTAAGTGTTTGACATGTAGGAGAGGATGAGTAAAATAATGATAAAAGGAGAATGACACGTTTTAAGAAAAGGAGAGATGAGTCATTTGTTTACTTGGATGAGAGAGAGAGTATCATTGTTGGGTCGTTTTATTGAGAAAGAGAGAGAGACCTTTTGACACATGGTAAAGAAAGAATGAAGTATAAAATGGGTGCACATGACAAGTGGAAAAAGGCTTGGAAAGAAAAACACTGTTTTCGGTTTTAAGAAGAAATGAGGGTTAAAAGTGAGTTATTTTATTATAAGAGAGAGAAAAGGTGTGTTGGTTTCATGCAATGTTTAAAAAAACGTCGAGTTAAACTGGACTCGCCCGGTTTGACTCGGGAATCGCCATGGACGGATCAAATCGGCGAAAAAAACGGAAATTGTCCGGTTCTAGAGAGAACCGGACGATTCGGTACAGTGACTCGCCGATTCACTGTACCGAATCGGCGAGTCCGTACAATAAATCGGCGAGTCACGTACGGATTTTTTTTTTTTTTTTTTTTTTTTTGTTTTGTAATCCATGATAGATTTTTGTAATACTTGATTCAATTTTTTTGTAATCTCCATGATCGTAATTTGTTTTTTTTTTTGAATCCATGATCGTTAATTTTTTG
>NW_006497138.1:1166812-1197027 GCF_000471905.2 Amborella trichopoda
AATCCATGATCGAATTTTTTTTGTAATCCATGATAGAATTTTTTAAAATTTGTAATTTTTTTTTTAATCCATGATCGATTTTTTTGAAAATTTGTTATTTTTTTTTTTAATCCATATTATTCAAAGAGAAAATGAGAGAGATGATGATTCTGAGGCCACCCTATCCCAGCCATGTTATTCACATATCGAGTCCCAACAGCAACAGTGTAGGGATGAGCACGACAGTGCAGGTGAGCATGAAGGATGGACAATCTTCGGGGATTTTAGATTGGGAACACAACAAAACACTAACCTCAGGGATTTGGAAATAATCGATGATTCGTTTTTAGATCGAATCAATGAATTATTAAACAAATTCAGTCAATGGCACCAGCGTGACTAAGAAGAACAATAACGTCGTCTATCATTTTATTTTTAGATCATATGTTACTAATTTTATGCTTTATTATAGTCCATGTATGTTGATATACTTATTCCATAATAATTCTATGTTTATCCTTTTGTGTGATGTAAATTAAATGCTGAATGGCGGTTCATGCAGGGAAAGAACATATCAATATTTGCATATTCATTCAAAAACATGAAAATTCTTAATGGAGTACCCTCATTTCTTATTGAATTCTTAAAAAACAATATTTATAATGAATTTTAATAATTTTTTCTGATTTTTTTTAAGCTTTATTATGACCGATTCACCCGATTCCCTATCCAAATCGCTGATTCGCCGATCTGGATCGGTTTTTTGGGAGCCCGATCCGGGTCACCGATCCGTTTTTTAAACCATTGGTTTCATGTGAATAAAAGAAAAGCGTGAGATGAAAAAGGGAGAAAGGGTAGGTTAGTTAGGGGAGAGAGAGGCTTAGACGAAAGACAGCGAATGGAGGGTTAAACGAAACGAAATTTTGAAAGAAAAGAAGCAAAAGAAATAAAACCCAAGGGAAAAGGGGCTTGTTCGCTTATGGGTTTTAGAGAGAGAAGACAGTGGTGGGATGAGAGAGTTGCAGAAAGTGGAAGACAACGGCGTGGTGTGGAGATGTGGCGAAAGGGTAGAGGCGGTGGCTGCAGTTGCGACCTGGTTGCGGGTAGGAAAGAAGAGGTGGTTGAGAATGGAGGATAGGGAGCAGCAAGGTGGCGGCAACAGTAGAGGGTGGGGGCAACAGCTGAGATGGAGTCGAGAGATGATGACAGCGGGTTATCAAAGAGTGGGAAAGGAGGCAGCAACTGAAGTGGATCGTAGCAGAGATGGCAGAGTAGCAAAGCATTGTCAAGTGGTTGCGAAGTGGGGGGTTGCTGGATAGTAGAGAGGGGCTGAGATGGTGGCTTGATGGGAGCAGAGGAGTTGCGCAACAGTGGCCTGCAACTGGTCACAGCTGATTGCAGCGAATTGGAGGGAGAAGAAGGGTGCAATGGACGGAAGTTGCAGCAACAAGGTGGCTACGATTGAAGATTGTTGCTAATTGAGCCGAAAGACAGGGCCTGGTGGAGTTGCAGGGGAGAGTGGCGAAGGAAATTTCACTGTTGAGTTTAGAGTGAGAGAAAACATTGCATGGCAATAGGGAAGAATAGATAGTGCACGGCGTTGGGGAAGATGGGTTGCGCATGGCGATGGGGAAGATGGGTGCACATGGCGTTATACAAGAAGGGTGCACACGGTGATGAGGGAGATAGGTGCACACGGCGTTAGGAAACATGGGTCTACACGGTGATAGGTAGGATGGTTGCGCATAGCGATGGGGGAGATCGATGCACACGGCGTTAGGCAAGATGGGTGCACACAACGATGGGGCAGATAGGTACACACGGTGTTAGGTAAGATGGGTCCACACGACGATAGGTAAGATGGGTACACACGGCGATGGGGTAGATAGGTGCACATGGAGTTAGGCAAGATGGGTCCACACGGTTATAGGTAAGATGGGTGCACACAGTGTTGGCAAGATAGGTCCACACGACGATAGGTAAGATGTGTACACACGGCGATGGGGGAGATAAGAGCACACGGTGTTGGGCAAGATGGGTCCACACTACGATAGGTAAGATGGGTGCACACGGCGATAGGGTAGAATAGGTCACACAGATGGCCTTAGGTAAGAAAAGGTTTACAGACGGCTTTAAGAAAGAAGTTGGGCAAAGGTGGTCTCACGGGACCACAGGATGTGAGAGGGAGGAAGTCACCACGAGGGTGCATCAAAGAAAGGGTGTTGTGAAGGAGCACAAAAAAAGAGTAGGAGATGGATGAATAAGAGGGACCATCAGAAGAAGAAAGAGGAGGTAAACCCGAGGGTGCACAGGGAGGAAGTGGACATGCAGGGGAAAGAGAAAAAAGAAATGGGATGGATGATGGTCATGCGGGACCACAAGACAGAAGAGGGGAAGGTTACGGTCGTGGGACCACAGGGAGGAAGAAAAGGGGAGATCATGGTCATGCGAGACCACAAAGGGAAAGAGGGAAAGAAAAGAAAAAGAAAAAAAAAAGTGTTGTGCTTGGCGATAAGGCTACCGAGCCAGACAGAGAGAGGGGAGAGAGAAAAAAGAAGAGAGAGAGAAGAGAGAGAAAGAGAAAAGAGAGAAAGAGAAGAGAGAGATGACAGAGATGGTGACTATCCCTACTGTTCATGTAGGCTCGAGGTCTACCGCTTGAGAAGGGACTGAGACTATCATCTCAGTCATGAGAAGAATGAGAAGAGAGAGAAAGAAAAATAGAAAGAGAGATATGATAAAGACGGTGACTTCCCCTACCACTCGTGCAGGCTACGAGGCTTGCCGCCTAGGACGGGACTCAGACCATCATCTTAGTCATGAGCAGAATGAGAAGAGAGAGAGAGAAAGAGAAAGAGAGAGATGACAAATACGATGACTACCCCTACCTCTCGTACAGGCTATGAAGCCAGCCGCCTAGGAAGGGACTTAGACCATCATCTCGGCCATGAGAAGAATGAGAAGAGAGAGATAAAAAAAGAGAAAGAAGAAGAAAAAGGAGAGAAAGGGAGGAGGTGAGAGAAAGGGAGTGAAAGAGAAGAGAGAGAAAGAGATTTACATTAAGCCCAGAGGTACCGACTCAAAAGTTTCTCTCTCCTTCCTCTCTCTCTCAAGACGTGACCCAACAATGAAAAGAGATGGAAATTTTATTAATCAAAGTAGGATCCCTTGTACAATGATATAACGTGATATATATAATCTTTTGCCCAAACATGGATGGATTGATCAAAATTAAACTTAATTGCTAAAAATTAAGATTTAACTGAATTAAAAGAAATTCTAAAAATGGGTACAAAATGACTATTTTACCTAACAATACATGAAATTCCAAAACAGTCCTTGCTGCTGCCCTAGAACGTGCGTGATCTTTCACGAATGATCTAGAGTTGCTCTGGTGCCCGTTTGCCAAAAAGATGATTGTTTTCTTATAGGGCTCATCATGGCAATCGATTTGAAACCAATTTCGAGCCATAGATCCTGTTTTTAAGCCACGATCATGCGAGACTTGCAATTCGCGTAAATCTTGAAACGTTCTGAGCAATAGTGTGCTTGTTTCTTTATGTTTTTCCATATTTCTTTATTGTATTGCATTGAGCAAGCCATCACGATCACGTGGCAACAAACATAACTCATTTTCGTGCCCCGACAAAGATTTCACCACTTTGGAGTTTTGGCCGGAATCTGGAATTCTGATGTTGAAATTTATGGTAATTTTATTGGTTTCATGTGAGAAATCCAACCATTCATCATGCATGGGGTTCGAATTAATGGTAGCCATGGACCTTACGCATGCGATGGAACTGGTCTCGTATCAATCTGATGTGTGAGCGTCGTGATTCGGCTGCTCAAACGAGGCGTGTCGCTGTTGATTTTCCTACAACTTTCTTCACGGATCAGCAACTTCTCTCTAATTTTTCTTCCAACTCAAACGTTGTCACGAGGCATGCCACATATCGAAACGCTCGTCTTGACGAGATAAACATGCTCATAAAATTTAAGCGCGATCCAACTCAAGATGAATGAGATATGGACCCCGAAAGTCACTTTATTGGCTTCATGTACGAAATCCAATCGTTCATTACGTATGGGGGTTCGGACCAATCATAGCCCTGTACCTTACGCAAGGGATGAACAAGTCTCGTATCAATCTAATGTGTGAGCGTCGTGATTCGGCTGCTCAAGCGAGGCATGTCGCTGATGATTTTCTTAGCAACTTTCTTCACGAATCAGCAACTTCTCTCTAATTTTTCTTCTTACTCGAACATTGTCACGAGATGTGCCACATATCAAAACGCTCGTCTTGACGAGACGAACACACTCATAAATTTTGAGCGCGATCCAACTTTGGATGAATGAGATAGGGACCTTGAAAGTCACTGCCCGAGACTGTAAAAACAGCAACCTTTAATGGTGATTTAGTGCAGAGAGGCCACGGGAATAGTGTGCGGCCTACCCCTTTTTGGTATTTTACCCATAACTTTGTCTTGGGGCTTCTTTTTAAGCCAAAACTTGACCCATGGAAGTTTTCGACCGTGTCGGATCCAATGACTGTGGTCCTACAATAATTTGACGAACCGAAAATATAATTCTATTTATGGGGTCCGTTTTAGGGTGTTAGAGGCTGCTTTTTCTGAAATTATTTCTTTGTCTGCACTACCTTAAACATGTCGGATTGTGACGAAACTTGGCAAGTGTCCTTTTGAAATGGCTTAAGAAGATTTCTACCAATTCTGGAGAATTCCACCGTAATTCAAGCTTTATTGACATGCTTCCTCTTTTATTCCACATCAGGGACCAAGGTGCTGAAAATTGTTTTCAAGCAATAGCCTCTCAAAGAATGAGATGTTTCTCTTTTCAAAATTTGAAATTTCAAGTTTCGAGCTCATTTTCTCACTAAGAATTCTCTCGTTCCGAGCCACACCATGATGCATGCCATATGTCAAAACAAGCGTATCGATGAGATCTAACTCGTATTCGAATTTGAGCATAACTGGACTCAAAACGAACAAGTTATGAGATTTGAAATTCGTCTCAAAATGAGAAAACACAGTTTCACAATAGTGTAAAACCCACCCTTTTTTGGTAAGTTAGGCCCAAAATGGCCCCAAAGGATTCGATTGAGCTGAAATTTGGTATCTGGGGGTTTTTGACATTTTGATCCAATGGCAGTGGTCTAATTTTTTATTGAGACCTAGAAAATAGGGCTGTAGTTAGATGGCCCATTTTCAGCATGATAGGAACTAGATTTGAAGATCGAGTTTCGTTAAAATCGGCTCAAAATTTGTCAAAATGCGATGAAACTATATGGGTGTCCTTAGGGCATCCAAAACTACCATCTCATGCAATTTGAGGCCATTCTGAGATTTTCTTTAAGGTCATCCAATATCAGGATTATTTCTACATTGTTGGTGTAGTAGTGTTTTGGCAGCAGCAGGAACTAGTTACTACTGGCTCTCCCCTTATGTATCTCGGGAACACAAGTACATCAAAAATGATGTATAACATAAGTCAAGACACTTAATCGTCTCAGTTTTGATATTCATACTATGAAGACTTGCGTGATCTTCTCGGGCTATCCATCGACTTCTGGGTTGTACCTCCTTTCATGAACTAACCGTGCTCAAATTCTTTATGAAGAAGACGATGAAGGATCTCATAGATTTCAGTGTTCCAGGTATTGATTTACTTCAAGGGGAAATGGAAGGTCTAGCTCAGCATGCCAAAGAGGTTTTAGAGGTGGACCTGATTTCGATTGAAAATAATCCATCTATTGCACCCTTCTTAGATTCTTTTCTAGGTAGCTGTTTATTCTGAATTACACCGAGGTGGTTCTGGAGGAGCTTAGATCTGATTTGCTCGTTCAACAGTTGGCCCACCCAAGTTTTCAAATATCTCCTTCGAAGGGGCATTCAATCATCACTCGGATTGCACTTCTTGAAAATTAGAGCGACATGGCCACTCTCAAATGACATATACATGAGACGGAAGACCTGATGATCTCGGCTCGTAGGGAAATGAGGGACCCACTGTCATCAAAGCTTGATCATGGGGAGTATCCTCCTTTGGTCAAATGGTCGGTCATCTCAAGGTTGCAATATTAACAGATAAGCTGAAGAAAGTGCAACGGGCTTTCACCAATCTTGGTCACAGGAAGGAGTAGTTCATTGATAATCTCTTCTCTTCGAAGCAAACAATATGGCCTTAGCTTTCTTCTTTTTTAAGTATATGAAAGGCATTATGTTATAGCCATGCAGTTCTGCTTGTTTATTTCATCTTCTGTTTGGAGGTAAATGCTTTTGTATCCAGAGGGCATAAGCTTGCAACTTGTGGTCTCCATTTTGTTAGTTGCTTATCTCGTATGTCTCATATTCGCCTCAATTGATGACTCTTTGCTTCTTTCTTTCGTCTTTGTCTTGTTTGCCTTTCTGCTTTATGGTGTGCATCTGTCTTTCATCATTTCACGACCGGCCTTTGTCTCCTCAGAAAGGGGGTAAGAGAAGAATTTGGAGCCCTCTTCACACGAAAGCATGTTTGGTCTCCATCATGCATGACTTAAAAGCCCTTTCGGGTTTTCATCCAAGACCTTAGGGTATGTGTTATTTCTGGTTTTCACAAAAACCCTGTCAGTAATTTTTTTTTGTTATGCCGCTTTTGGTCATGGTTTTTACACCATGTCTTCCTTTTTACATTTTTACTCATGATGCCCTTGCAGGTTTTCACCGTGCCCATTTTTTTTTTCTTTATTCTTTACATATTTTACTCGTAATAGTGAATGATACTATTACACCCATCATTTTTTCTTTTCCTTTTTTTTTTCTTCCTTTTCTTTTGACTCTTTTACCGATGACGCCCTTTCGGGTTTTCATCATGTCCGTCTTTTTGAAGAGGCGGTTTTAAGGTCATGCCACTATGATCATAGGGAGTCGTGTTTATGGTCATGCCATCATGACCGTCGAGTTGGTGTATGTTAAGGTCATTCACCAAAACCAATGGAGGCAAGTTTAAGGTCATGCCTTCGAGACCATGTGTTATGCAGTTTAACGTCATGCCATCAGGATGTGTGCGGCTTTAGGGTATAGCTTGAACTGATGCCATGCAGTTTAGGGCCTTGCGGCTTTGGTCGTGGTCTATGCATAATACTTCATTAAATATCTCTCATTGATTGGGGGCATAGCTTCCTCTCCTTCAGAATCGACTAGTATATAAGCTCCATTAGGAAAAGCTTTCTTTATGACGAATGACCCCTCCCAAGACGCATGTTTTGGTGAGTGGCAAGCACGATGGGGATCCCCAGATAAAGAGAAATCCTAAAGATAAAGTTGACTGGAAATATGAAATTACATAATTTTATATGCAGCATATGTCGCCACTCCGGCAACCAAATCTCAAGATTTAAAAGTGTTGCAATCTCAAGGCTATATCCGTTACGATCGTAACTCAGAGGGCTTCTTTTTGACATATTATTTGCTCAAAATAGAGGCCGAGAAGACACCATATTATTAAAAGCTCGCAAGAAGGCACATTTTTCGGATTGTCGGAATTCCATTATCTGACGACCTCGATAAATGAAAAAGTACCCAAACATGCTCCAACTCAAGGGATTTTCAATGCAAAACAATCACAATGACTTCCCTTTTGATTTGTGATAGAAAAGAAGAGAAAAAACACGATGTGGCATGCTAGATCGAAGATTGAAAATATCAAGTTTGTGGGTTTGGTCAAATCTTTGATACCACAAACAAAAGTTCGATTCAAGTATCAAATCTTATATCAAAACAATCACCTCGAGATGATCTACACTTCTACAGCATTGGATCGCTCAGAACGTCGCCTGAACATGCCAAAAATGGACCTGAACCATGCGAAAGGCAAAGGCCCCTTTTGGAGGGATAGACTTGTCATTTCCACATTTCTAGGTAGGTTCAAAATAGTCATTTTTACCTAAAAACGGGATTTTATTTTTATTCATTTTAAATGTAATATTAATCAATTAGGTTAACTTGGCATCTACCAATGTTTATGGATGACTCTATATAAGCCTAGGGCTTCTTTTTGTAAGGAGGTTAAAGCATTTTATCAAAGGTTGCCCATTAAGAAGTTGCTTTTGTGCTTGTTGCGTACCAAAGGGCGAAGAGAGGGAATATTTTACGCTTGAGAGAACTACCCTTGGATTACCAACCTGAACCCAGTAGACCATACTCCCCACTTACCCTCATCTTAGTCCATAGACTATCAAAAACTCATACACCTCAAGCCATACACCACAATCCATACACCAAAACCCAAAGACTACCCCAACCCATACACCATATCCCATACACCCCAACCTATGCACCAAAATATATACTCCACAACCCATGCACCAAAACCCATAGACTACCAAAACCATAGACTAACAAAGGCCCATAGACCCCAACCCATAAACCAAACCTCATACACCAAAACCACATAGACTACTAACGCCCATAGACCACCAAAGACCCATACATACCATACTCCATACACCCTCAGCCTTCCCTTCCCTAAACCTTCCACTCTCTCTTAAGGAGCTTGCAAGAACCAATGGGAGCACACCTAGCCACCCAACTCAAACCACTGGTTCACCCCTAAGTACCTAGTCCATTTCTCTCTTCAGAGGCATATTTAGTGTCAGGTTCGACCTGTCCATATCTCATGACCTTAAGAATCCTCCAGGGTACTTAAGCCTTGAGCTTAATACCTTTTCAGTAACGCTCCCAGTGATACCTCCCTTGAGGAGGTAACGTCGGAAGGCTACCAGATTGGTAAGTGATCCTCTTCTCTCTTCTATCTTTTCTCTCTTCTATCTTTTCTCTCTTCTCCTCACTCTCCTTCTTCTTTTCTGTTCTCTCCCCTCCCCTCACTTTCTTTCATACTTATTCCTCTCTTCCATTATCTTGACCACTCTTTAGAAGGCTCTTCTGAGGCGTATTTAGTGTCGGGTTCACCCTGTCCATATCTAACGACCTTAAGAATCCTCTGGGGTACTTACGCCCTGTGCCTAATACCTTTTGAGTAGGTCCCTGATAATACCTCTTAGGGGAGGTAACACAAGAAGACTGCTGGATTTTTTAGTGGTATTTTCGTCTTCTGTCTCTTGTCTCTTTATCTCTACCTCTCACTTATTCTTCTCTTTCGCCATTCCCCTATCTAATCCTAAACTCAACCCTCTTCAAACCTCCTAAAACCATCCCTAAACCTATCGCCTCAAAACCACCATCTAACAGCAAACCAAGGAGGTAGGGTCCAAACTTAGCCGAGAGGCCGGGGAGCTTTCCTCGGGTGTGTCCCGACCCCACCGCACGAGGTAGGTACCGACTTGTCACCTAAATCTTTCTTTTTTCATTGGTTCATGCCACACTCGTGGCCCCCACATACGCAGGCACACGGTTTTCAAGAAAGGGTTCTCAGGCCGGACTCCCACCTGGTCCCCAACCGTGACGAGAACCAAGGCCGGTCAACTATTTATGAGTACTATTCACACATTACTATTTACAGTAACTATTGTTCACATGTTACTGCTCACAAGGGTATTTTTAGAATTTTAGTATTATTATAGGGGTATTTTAGAGTCTTAAATGTTTACTTGGATCTCAAGTTCAATTAGGGATTCATAGACTTATAAAAGGTTGGATGCTATATTTTGGGAGATATGGGAATGAAATTTATTTTATGAAAAAAGAAAGTTCTTCTCGGCTTGATTTACAGCTAACTTTATCATCTGTGATTACTAATTTTACTTGTTTAAAGTTCAGACAAAGGCTTTCCCACCTTCCCTTCTTGCATCACCCTTTCATAGTGAAACTGTAATTGTAGTGGATGTTGAGAATTTTAGATGAATTTTCTGGTCTCTAATTAGAACATGAAACAAGTGAAGAATTCTAGAAAGCTATAATGGAGTGTAGAGTTCTCTTGAATTACATGTAGTGTTACCATACCTACACATCCCTAGGAATTTAGTAAGAAGCCATTAGAAGTTTTTAACATACTAGTCAAGTAAGCGTAAGAAAACATCTGATGTATACCATTGGAGTAACATAAGAGATTGAGGGATGTAGCGACCATAGTAGCTGCCAAAAGTCAAGAACCAGTAGAAGGTCAACATGACCAATGTCTAGTCATGAGGGTGAAGCCTCGACACAACGCTGTCTCACAAACTGACATGCCGATGAATTTATTGGGAATTATTAGGCAAACAGTTTACCTAAAGACATAAAGACTATTTTGGATGATTTTGGGAGGTAATATTGAGGCAATGTCTCCATAAAAAGAATAGCTTTTGTGCCACACCTGTGCTAGAGCATAGTCCTCAAAGTCTAGCAAAAGGAACTCAAATGCAGTTTTTAATAGAAAAAGTGGATAAAAATGACTAGGATGATATGTTACAAAGCTAAGTTAGGAGGCAAAACAGATGGTTATGAGTTAGAGAGGGCTCAAATATAAATTTGGAATTTATTGTGTGCTTTCAAAGAGAGGTAATCCTATATGATTATGCCCCGTGGATTGGATAATGGATAATTGTTCTCTTCTCTCATTCCTATTTTTGGTTATAATTGTTCTCTTCTCTCATTCCTATTTTTGGTTATAATTGTTCTCTTCTCTCATTCCTATTTTTGGTTGTCTGGCAAGCTTGAATTTAGTAATGTTGCCCTTGTTTAAAAAAAGAACACAGTGGTTATAATTGTTCTCTACTCTGATTCCTATTTTTGGTTTTGTTTGGCAAGCTTGAATTTAGTGATGTTGCCATTGTTTAAAAAAATAACACAGTGGTAGGAAAGGAGGAAATCCTGAGGAGGAAGGCTGCTAATTGCCTTCTTTAGACACTCATCCACCATGTGTTTATGAAGATCGATCCAAATCATGAAAAGCGTGGGATCAAAGGCTTCTTTTCTTCACGACAATGAGCAATGAGTGCAACTTGCTTTGTTAAATGAATGTCATTTTTTCACAAAATGATTTGGTAATTGTTTGAGCTATCACTCAAGAAGCCGACCTCAAATAGTTGAGAAAAGGCCCCGACAATAATGATCACTTAAGGAGATCATGACAAGGTATTACCCGAAAGGATTAGTAGAGTGCTTCTTCAAATCCATGAAGACAAATGAATCACAATAGTAGAGGAGTCTCTAATCTATGTAGTTTTGTAGTTAAAGGAGGGTGAGTGACGTCCATAAACAGATGTCTTTAGTGTTTCTCTTGAATGAGCATAGATACTAAATATCAAAATACTACGGCACAAAATTTTGAATAAGAATATTCTGGAATCTGGATAATGTTGCTGGCAATGAATTGTTAGTAGGATATGCCAAAATGAAGAAATTATGGAAATGAATTTCTGACAATATTGTCTCTCTAAGTTCATATTACCAATCAAGTTCATATGCACTCAAGTTCATATTATCTATCAAGATCATTACAAGCATGTCTGACGTTATTAAGAAATCAAAAAGCTCAACTAGTATAAAATATAAAGACAACCATCCTCAATAGCAAAAATATATAAAAACCACCATTGTAGGTTCTTCTATTCCATTCAATAAATGCAAAACACAAATAACATACCTCGAGAGCACCTGACTGGAAATGTTTTTTGATCCTCCCAGGTCCACAAGATTAAGCTTTCCGCATTTAATAAGCTCCTCATCTGCTAACGAGGCTTCTTTTACATTCACAATTCTAGAAAACATGAAATGGGAACTGCTGCATTAAAAAACAGGCATATTTAATCACGCATCCTTTCATAAAGGGATTGAAAACCAAAAGTTAGCATACAGCAACATATTCCTTGTCTTTATAATGCTCAGTATTTATAATAAAATAGATTACCATAAATACCTCTCACTACAACGATGCCCTTTCCATCCTCTATAGCAGAAATTGACTTCCTTGTTTTATTTTCAAGAGATCTAGGATACTCCTCAGGTGCTAATAAATCAATTATTTCTTTATTATAAAGCTCCAAGAAGGTTATTATCGTACTGTAATTAGCCTTCTGTGCGTCTAAAGTGTCGAGAACTGCTCTTGGAATCACACCAGACTCAATAGGTAATTCGCCTCCATATAATGAAATAAATCAACATATAGATAAAGACCCAAAAGTTTTACAATGTGCATATGATTGGTAATGCAAGAAGTTCTTTAAATGTAAACCTGAGCTTTAGCTCCCCCTTTCATGGAAGACTGTAAGTTTTGCCTGTGCCTGTTTTCCAATATGCAAATATTGTGCAGTTAAAACCTTCGAGGACTTCATTAACGATGGGTGTTGCTAGCATGATCATACATTGCGCTTGAGATTTGGGGCAAAAAACCTGCCATAAATTTTGCAAATGAGATCAATAAAACTGTGGTTCTTAGTGTAACTCCGTGATCAGAAACCCAGAATTCTAGGAAAGACACAGACTAACAGTCCCTTAATAGAAAGAAGCCCCCATCTTTTGTAGTGTACCTTACAGAGAATGAAGGTCCTATCGACTCTGTTACTTTGCATAACAGTCACCTCCCTTCTTTGATTGCACAAGATAACTTTAGGTAGGTATAGTCTAAGCTCATCATCGCTTCAAGGCCTTCAAGGCCTATTCACTATCAGTAAAAGTAATTTTAGTTCCATAATCATGTTCTTCAAGAGCCCAATTAAGAATACTTTCATTAAAGTCAAAATTGACAACATTATAGGAAATAAATTTAAACCCGTAGACAATTCTAAACAGTAATAAAACAATCGGATCATTAGTAGTTATTTTACAAACATGACCAACCTGAAAAAAAAATTGTTAAAAGATCATGTAAAAATAACCTGCCCACACGAACAGATTAAAATAGAGCACTGGACTATTGAAGGAAGAGAGAGACAGAACACAGACAGATCTTGAAATGGGAATCAACATGGAGAACTGGAATTCCTATAGCGAGTACCATGAATGTGGACATGGTGATTGCATATACCTGCATCTTAACACACTGTGCACATTAATCCATCTGTCTCTCTCATGCCTAATGATGTTGCAATCGGAAATAGGAGTCCCCACTGCTCTTCTCTTCTCTGAAGGAGGTGTAGGCAAAGAGGAAACATGCCCCCACAGAACCTAATTTCTCTGCTGATGATCATGGGGTGTGTGATCTTGAATCAAAGACACTATCAAAATTACCTGCAAAATCCAATCACACTCACCATCTCAGAAAAAAAGATGTCAAAAAAAGAAAACTCCACTGTTTCCTACTTGAGTCACATTCGGTGTTTTAAACATCAGTCATGCAACTATGGAGCATCATCCCAGGCTTCTATGGAGCATCATCACAGACAGAGAGAGAGGGAGCAGGGATGGTCCCATGACATCATTCAACAAAGAATTCAGACAGACATACCTGATGCCTTGATAGGGTGATCAAAAACTGTAAGAAATGAAAATTTAGTGAGAGAGAGAGAGAGATGCTCATTTTTAGGCTTTAGGCAGGAGGTTGTCGCTCTCGCTTAGAGCCAGAGGGTCGATGGATAAATGAATTCAAAGTTTGAAATGGGGGCAGAGGGATTTTAACGACCTGGATCCTGGTTCTTCCCAACCGTTGGGATCTTCCCGACTGTAGGATCTTCTTGAGATTCAAACTTTTGTCTCGTTCTAATGCCCTAGCAACACTACTTATTTTCGGGTGAGGGTTGTGCGAGTCAGCACGCACAACAGCTTGCTAACTCACAAACGTACCCTATCTAAATTTCAGATGATGCACCAAAAAATTAGATAGTTAATTTTAAAGTTTTATTTTGGGTGCCTTAGGATTCGAAATAAAAAATTTCGGACCTCCAAGGTCCTAAAAGGGTTTCAGATCTCCAATGTCGCAAATAAAAATTTCGAACCTGTCCGAAATAAAAATTTCGAACCTTCGAAGTCTTAAATTGCCCTATTTTCGGATATTCGGAATCCAAAATAAAAAAAACTTAGGTGCCTCAAGATCCGAATAAACATCGACTTAGATTTTTTACAAGCTTAAAATAGTGATTTTTTACAAGCATAAAAGAGGATTTTCTCAAACTTTGTGACACACCCTGCCTATCAGGTTTTACATCGAACGGTTGTAAGTACTTGCGACATCCTTGTATCAAAGGTAAATGGTCTCATTGCAGACAATCCTTTTTATTAGGAAATATAAACAATGAGACCGTTTATCTTTGCTACAAGGAGATCACAATTAATCTTGAGTATTATATGTGAAATTAGATAGTTATATTTATTCTATTGACCAAGCTCAAACTTCAAAAGAAATTTTCTCGAACTTTATGACACACCTAGGCTATCAGATTTCACATCGAACGGTTGTAAGTACTTGTGACCTCCATGTATCAAAATTAAAGGATCTCATTGTACGCAATCCCTATTGTTTATTGGCTAAGAATGAATAAAACATGACATGACAAGTGGACACGTGTACATGCTCCACAAGGATTTAAAAGTAGGCACCTATGTTGGATTTATGTGGCCTCTAAAGGCCTTATGAGTGAGCGTGTATTCAAATACTTTTTTTATAGTGAAACATAAACTCAGTGGAAGTGTGGTCCCTCGAGGACCATACTAAGGAAATAATGTTTTGTTTACACCGAACTGTGTTTATCGATCTGGGCCAGTCTGCTGAAAAACCAAAGGTACTTGGGCATAAAGAATTAACCGAGAAGGGTTTTAGGTTAGCTCTTGATGAGGTCGGAGCTTATGCTTGGATGAATGAGCCGAGGGACTGTGTGACCCTTGTGTGTGATGGTAGGTCTACTGAGATGGGGGTTAAAACCTCATCCATATTCTATCACACGGCATGCATATCGATAGGTCATTTGGAAAAGCCAGATATCCACCTTTGGGTGAAGCGTATGCATGTGCGAGAGATACCCCCTATGCGTCATAGAGCTGTGGTCGCATCAGGTCATAGTGACCTTGACTCATCTTTAAGGGAGGGCCTATAATCCATAGACTGGGATTGTGACCCCTTGATTCATTGACCTGACTTTGGTGACTCGCTAATGAGCCCTTGCTTGGACTGTGGGTCATGAGAAACACTAGGTCGGTTCGATAAAGTTAGTGTCGTCTGTAGTCCACAGTTGAAGGTAGATCACCCCATAATTACAGATTGAATTCCTAAATTCATATAGATCATTTTCCCATCATATTAATTTAAATTGTATTCATTTTATTATTGAAATGATTTTAGTTTTATTAGTTGAATTTTTATGAATCTCCCAATATTCTATTTATGTTTTTTGGACTTACAAAAATACAGTTATTGATTTTACAAAGTTGTAAAAATTCAATTATATATTACTTCATTTTATTTAATATTAAAATTTTTTATAGAATTCCATGGGGGCCCAAAGTGCACATGGGCCCACAGTGTGGCATATGGGTGGGGCCCACATATGCCACATAGGGGTGGCACGCACCACCCCTTTGGATTCTTTGTTTGCTTTATGTTCAAGTCTTTAAGTAATGGTATTTTTTATTTGTGGCATGTGGTCAAATCTTGGAAGAAAAATATTGACCATGGCTTTATTTGTTTTCTAGCAAGTTTGCTTTAAAGGGATATGGTCAATTTGAATAGATAGTAAATATTGACCTTATCTTATTTATATTTGGTAGTATTTATTTGCTTGATAATATTTGACATATCCTTATGGAATATGTGAGATGGATCATGTAATATTATAGAATGCATGATATTTATTTTATTTAAATATATTGATGGAAAAATGGTTTAAGGAAAGGGGGATAATAGTCCAAGCACCTTCCATAATGTTAGTGTCCCATTTATGGAATTGATCACTTAGATCTCTCACCCTACAAGTCACCTTGATCAACGGCCTAAATTCAATCTCATGAAAGAGGCAAACTACGAGAAAACCTTAAGAAACCCTAAACCTCAATATTCACTATAAATCGAGGTGTTCTCCCCCCATCTCTACACAACCTCTCTCTCTCTCCTATAATCTCTCTCTCACCTCTCTCTTAGAGGGGCATTCCCCACTCTCTCTCCTTCATATTCCTCTCTAACTTTCTCTCTCCAAAATCCTAGGTAGTACTCTCTCTCCTCTTTAAATCTTAGGAGAAACTAAAGGTTAAAAAAGAGGGAAACCTAAGATAATTTTGGGGGTTAGAATTTAGTAGAGATTTTAAGGGTGATTACCTAGTTTGGCCAAAATCAGTTCTCCCGGTTCGAGATTGATGCTAGACCGTAGATCCCGTGCCATTGGATGTGGTGACTCGGTACGGGTTGTACAAAACCCGTTTGAGGAAATCTCCGGCATCTTTTCTTTTATTTGCTAGTTCTTTTATTTTATATTCTCAAGCACACTATTAGGTTGTATGAATGACATCAAGTAGTTGAGATTTATTTTATTGATGTACTATTTATTTTTTTGAGGAATTTATGTTGTTTGTAATAAGACTATCTGTGAGTGATTTTGTTGCAAAAAATATAAGGGATGATTATTATTAAAAAAAATATTGTATTTCCCGACAAAAGATCACATAAGTCTTTATTTCAATGGTATCAGAGCTAGTTTTACTTGATTGCCATTAGAAGTCTTTTCTTATTTTTTTCTTGAGAATATAAATATATGGCTGCTCGTACCTTCATCTCAGAGATCCTGAAGGCTAAAAGGTTTGATGGAACCAATTTTTTTTCATGAAAAAGAAAAATCAAATTTGTGCTCTATGTGGAAAACTTGCATGAGGTACTCTTTGAGGACCGACCTCGTCGCCCAATTGACGACTCATCTCAAGTCAGTAACGATGAGTACGCCAATTGGAAGAGGAAGAATCTAAGATGCAAACACATTCTTTTATTTGCCATGACTGACTCATATGCTTCTGAGTATGAGTCAATCTATACTGCAAATGAAATTTATGATAAGCTTGTGAGAGAGTATTCTGAACCCTCTCTTATGAAGCAACCATGGCTATGAGGAGGTATAATGAATTAAAGATGACAGAAGGTACCAAGTTTGCAGATCATGTGCACGTATTTCATGCTCTAATCAGAGAGCTAGAAGACATAGGCATGAAACCTAATGAACCTATGCAAGTGATTCATCTTATGAATTCACTTTCTAATTCATGGGATACCTTCATATCTTCCATCTTAGACAGAAGGAAAGCACCAAAACTGGAGGAGTTCATCACTACAATCAAAGCAGAAGAGGAGAGGAAAAATTCAAGGCAACTACTGACAACAACTCCAAGGGAAGCCGCGCATATGGTAAAATCTCCATCTTATTTTAAATTTAAGAAGGGATAGGAAAGAAATAATTTTGGAAAGAAAAGATATTTCAAAAGGAGAGATTTTGAAAATAAGGGAGCAAAGAGAGAGACGCAAACTTGCTTTATTTGCAAGAAGGTGGGCCACATAGTCAATAATTGTCAGTTTAACAAATCTAGAGGGACCAACAAAGAATTAGCATGTGTGGTTTTTGAGTTTATGCTGGTTGACCCCAAGGGAGCCTCTTGGCATCTTGACTTCGGTGCTATGGCCCATGTCACAAACACCACGGATGATTTCGTTCTTTCACTCCCATGGGGCCAAGAAAACAGCATATTTATATGTGAGGAAATCTGAAGACTGATGTTCTTGAAATTTGAGATTTCGAGCTGAAACTGAAGAGTGGAAGCACCTTGATCTTAAAACAAACACTTTATGCTCCTAATATGAGGACGTGCTTAGTTTCGGTTTCTAAGATGTCTATGGTTGGATTCATAACCACTTTCATTAGGGAGAAAGTGGTGGTTAAAAAGGGGAAAGATGTGATCATGACTGGACGATTTGTAGATGGGCTATTTACTATTGAAATAAAAGAGAATGTTGCTTATGTCTCGTCCCCTAATGAATTGGATGCTACCCTATGGCATATGAGGTTAAGACACATTAATATCAAACGAATGGAAAGATTAAAAAGGGACGGGATTCTTCAAAATTATAAGGGCGATTTATCGAAAGTGTGCGAGTCGTGTGTGTAAGGAAAATTAATAAGAAAAAATACCACCAGGACAAAAAGAGCTACTAGCATATTGGAAATCATTCATAATGACATGTGTGGACCAATGAATATGACCACCAAAAGTGGAAAAAGATATTTTATCTCTTTTATAGATGATCACGCTCGATATGGCTATGTGTACTTAATTCATGCAAAATCAGAAGCCCTAGAAAAATTTAAAGAATATAAGGCCCAGGTAGATAATCAAACCAACCTAAAAATTAAAGTCCTTATAACCGATAGAGGGGGAAAACATTCATATGACATTTTCAAAATATTGTACATTGAAAATAGGATCATCCATCAGTACACCATTCCTTATACTCTTGAACAAAATGGTGTAGTTGAGAGAAGGAATAGAACCTTAGTGGAAATGGTAAGGTGTATGATGGGGTATACAAATCTCTCATTGGAGTTTTGAGGAGAAGCCATTTTAACGACATGTGACATCCTTAACTGAACTCCCACAAAAGCTGCCCCACTTACTCCTCACAAAATTTTCACTTGTCGTACTCCCTCCCTTGAACACCTAAGGGTTTAGGGTTCCTCAACCCATGTCCTTATCCCACATCAAAATAGAACCAAATTGTAACCCAAAACTGTCAAAACCATTTTCATTTAAGGGATATCGATTCTACAACCTTGAAACATGTGTGGCTATTGAAAGTCGCGATGCTCACTTCTTCAAGGAAGAGTTCCTTAAAGCAAGGGTGAATAGAAAACAAGCCGACTTTTATGAGGAGACCAAAAACAAGGATGTAATTCGAGACCCTGAACCTTCTAAACCAACTCAACCTAATCTTGAACTCCCTATAGAATGTGAACCTTTACTTGAACCTAGATGAAGTAACCGAATCAGTAGACTACCTCTTTACCTATAACAATTTGTTTACCTTAGAGAATGTTTTGATAAGGTTGGAGAAGATTCAAATTTAGAACCTAGAGCTTACCGCGAAGCCTTGACTTGTCTTGAAAGGGAAAACTGGGTAGAAGCCATGAAAGATGAGTATTCTTCCATTAACCAAAACCATGTATGGGACTTAGTATCTCTACCTTAAAAGCGTAAGGCCATTGGTTGTAAGTGGATTTTCAAGAAAAGTTGAACTCTGAAGGGAAAATAGAAAAATACAAAGCTAGGTTGGTTGCAAAGGGTTTTACCCAAAAAGAAATAATAGATTATGATGAAACTTTTTTTCCTGTTGCAAAATTTCCATCTATCCGAATCCTTATAGCTATAGCTGCCCATTTTGACTTTGAGGTTCATCAAATGGATGTCAAAACAACCTTTCTAAATGGGGATTTAGAAAAATAAATTTACATGATCCAACCTGAGGGATTTGAGGAGAAAGGGAAAGAGAACCTAATATGCAAACTTAATAAATCCCTTTATGGCCTGAAACAAGCGTCGCAACAGTGGTATATATAATTTCAGGAGACCCTTGCTTTTGCAGGGTTCTCCACTAATAATGAGGATTATTGTATATATCAAAAGGTCAGTGGGAGCAATGTGGTTTTTATATCGTTATATGTGGATGATATGCTAATTGTTAGCAACTCAATTGCCCTAGTAGTAGAGACGAAAAATTTCCTTGCACAACACTTCGATATGAAAGATCTGGGAGAAGCTTCATCTGTGTTGGGCATCAAGATAATAAGAAACAAGAGAGAGAAGACTATCCAACTTTCCCAGGCAACCTACTGTAAGAGGATTTTGAAAAAGTTTGATATGAGTATGTGTAAGCCCATGTCTACCCCAATTGACAAAAAGACGAACTTAGTAATAAGATGTATCCTATCGAAGACATGGATATAAGAGCCATGGAGAGAGTGTCATACAGGAGCGCAGTTGGGTCCCTTATGTATGTCATGACGGGAACAATGCCTAACTTGTCTTTCGTCATGAGTCTGGTGAGCCGTTTCCAAAGTAATCTAGGAGAGGAACATTAGAAAGCTGTAAAAAGAATTCTCAGATATTTAAAGGGGACCATGAACTATGCGCTCACATATTAAGGGGGAATTGGAATAACAATAGAGGGATATTCAGATGCAAGCTATTTCACGGATCCAGATATTGCGAAGTCAACATCTGGGTATATGTTTATGCTTGGAGGGGGTGCAGTTTCTTGGAATTCAAAGAAACAAGATATTGTGGGCTTTTCCACATTAGAATCCGAGTATGTGGCATGCTGTCTAGCAGCCAACGAGGCCGTGTGGATTAAGAAGTTTCTTAATCAACTTAATTTTCATCATGTACGTTGTGAGGCAGTGCGAATTTTCTGTGACAACACTGCGACTATTTGTGTCTCTAAGGAGCCTCGGTTTCACAAGAACTCCAAGCATATTAAACATTATTTTTACCACTTGAGAAATGAGGTAAGATTGAAAGAGATCGAGATCAGCTATATATCTACAGATTTAATGGCTGCAGATCCTCTGACTAAGGGAGTTGTTCCAAATTTTTTTGTAAGACATGTGAGAGAGATGGGGATGAGTGAAAGTGAGGAAGAGAGAATGTAAGGCTTTTAAAGGTCAAGTGGGAGATGTTAGGTTTATGTGGCCTCTAAAGGCCTTATGAGTGTGTATTGGAATACTTTTTTAATAGTGAAACATAAACTCAATGGGAGTGTGGTCCTTCGAGGACCATACTAACGAAATAATGTTTGTTTATACCTGACTGTGCTCCAGTCGGTTGGAAAACCCAAGGTACTTGGGCATATAGAATTAACCGATGAGGGTTTTGGGTTAGCCTTTATGAAGTCGGAGCTTATGCCTGGATGAGTGAGCCGAAGGACTGAGTGTCCCTTGTGTGTGATGGTAGGCCTACTGAGACGGGGGTCAAAACCTCATCCATGTTCCATCACACGGCATGTATATCGATAGATCGTTCGGGAAAGCCAGATATCCATATTTGGGTGAAGCGTATGCATGTGCGAGAGATACCCCCTATGTGCCATAGAGCTGTAGTCGCATCAGGTTGTAGTGACCTTAACTCGTCTCTAGAGGGCCTGTAATCTATAGACTGGGATTGCGACCCCTTGATTCATCGACTTGACGTTGGTGACCCGCTAATGAGGCCGTGCTTGGACTGTGGGTTATGGGAAACACTGGGTCGATTCGATAAAGCTAGTGTGGTCTGTAGTCTACAGTTGAAGGTGGAGTACCCCATAATTACAGATTGAATTCCTAAAACCATATAGATCATTTTCACATCATATTAATTTAATTATGTTTATTTTATTATTGAAATGATTTTAGTTTTATTAATTGAATTTTTATGAATCTCTCAATATTTTATTTATGTTTTTTGGACTTATAAAAATACAGTTATTGATTTTATAAAGCTGTAAAAATTCAAATATATATTAATTCATTTTATTTAATTTTAAAACTTATAAAATTCCATAGTGGCCCAAAGTGTACATAGGCCCACTGTGTGGTATGTGGGTGGGGCCCCACATGTGCCACATAGGGCTAGCACGCACCACCCCTTTGGATTCTTTGTTTGTTTTATGTTCAAGTCTTTAAGTTATGGTAACTTTGATTTGTGGCATGTGGTCAAATCTTGGAAGGGAAATATTGACCATGGCTTTATTTGTTTTATAGCAAGTTTGCTTAAAGGGATATGGTCAATTTGAATAGATAGTAAATATTGACCTTATCTTATTTATATTTGATAGTATTTATTTGCTTGATAATATTTGACAAATCCTTATAGAATATGTGAGATGGATCATGCAATTTTATAGAATGCATGATATTTATTTTATTTAAATATATTGATGGGAAAATGGTTTAAGGAAAAGGGTATAATGGTCCAAGCACCATCCATAATGTTGATGGTCCATCTATGGAATTGATGACTTAGATCTTTCACCCCACAAATCACCTTGATTACCTGTCTAAATTCAATCTCATAAAAGAGGTAAACTACGAGAAAACCCTAAAAAACCCTAAACCTAAATATTCACTATTAATAGGGGTGTTCTGCCCCCATCTCTACACAACCTCTCTCTCGCTCGCACCTCTCTCTCCTAGAGGGGCACACCCCACTCTCTCTCCTCCATATTTCTCTCTAACTTTCTCTCTCCAAAACCCTAGGTAGTACTCTCTCTCCCCTCTAAATCTAAGGAAAAACTAAGGGTTGGAAAAATTAGAGGGAAGCCTAAGTTAATTTTGGAGTTGGGTTTAATAGAGATTTAAAGGGTGGTTACCTAGTTTAACGGAAATCAGTTTTCCCGATTCGAGATTGAAACTAGACCGCAGATCCCGCGTCATTAGATGTGGTGACTCGGTGTGGGGTGTAAAAAGCTCAGTTGAGGTAATCTCCGGTATCTTTTCTTTTATTTGCTAGTTCTTTTATTTTATATTCTCAAGCACAGTATTAGGTTGTATGAATGACATCAAGTAGTTGAGATTTATTTTATTGATGTGCTATTTTTTTTTTTTGGAATTTTTGTTATTTGTAATAAGACCATCTGTGAGTTATCTTGTTGCCAAAAAAATAAGGGGCGATTATTATTAAAAAAAAATTATATTTCCATGCAAAAGATCACATAAGTCTTTCTTTCAACCTATACTATGCTCCCACAGGATCATACTGTGTGTCTACTACCTCATCCAAAACACCTATTTATAATTTTGTTTTAGCCTAAAATTTTTAAGGACAAGCTTTCTATGTTTCTCCTACAACATAAAACTTATATACTTCCCTTTATCCAACCATCCATTCTGAATGGAGGGCTAAGATTGTTCCAATCACAATGTCACGTTTTTACACTATTTTATTTTTATTTTTTTTCTATAAAATATTTTGATCCCAAATTTTGGACATCCAATTCTCTATTAAACTCGCACTAGGGAAAATATTAAAAAAATATTTTCAATAAAATAAAATGATCAAAATACCCCTAAAAATTTTAAGGGGTATTTTGGTCATTATATTTTATCGAAAAATTATTTTTAATAGTTTTTATAGGTCCGGCCCCAATGAAAAGATGGCACATACCAAATTTCATATTCATACAATTTATATAAAAAAACTAAAAATAAAAATAATTTGAGACATCGGATCTAAGATCAAACGGTAAGTGGCTCTCTCAATCAAAATTAGACAGCTAGATGGTAGGGGAAGCATGCTGTAGGAGAAGTATAGAAACCTTTCCCAATTTTTAAAACTACATAATAATTATTACACAATTATTTAAAAAAAGAAAGAATTAAATTTTGAGTTTTTGTGACTCTTATATCTAGCCCTTAAAAAATTGGATGGTCTCAAATCAATCTTGAGGCATTGGTCATTTTCAAGTACATACGGAGCTTTTTTCGGTTCTTTTTAAATTGAGATTAGTATATGAATTGTAGAGATTACATCCCCAAAAACTAAGATCTAAAAAGTAATTCTAATATATGATTTGCTCGGGGGAGTAAATGGGCAATATACTCCTTCAAGAGTAAGACGTCTTTTGATTTTTATTTTGGTTGGGTTTCATTTGGATTGAATAAAAGAATTGAAACATTGAGGATCCAAAATTCTTAAACTCTTCAGATATTGAGAATCCGACAGGTGTAATTTGTGGCACTTCGCACGAATGAAAATTCCGGATCTTGAAAATATAAAAAGGGCAATTTGGTTATTTTAAAAATACCGACAAAATTGTACTAACGGACATAAAACAGGTAAGAGTGAAAAAATTTTAGGTGATTAAAAATAATGGATATATGTGTAATTTTTTTCTTATTTTTCTTTTCATATTCATGATCACCATTGCTAAATGATAAATCTATAAAAATATTAGAGAAAACATTTATCTCTAAAATAAATTTTAGACGGAGGATGCATGTGTACATATGAATCGGCAGACTCCTAGAAACCCATTCTTCATTTTGCACTTTGCAACTTTTTAACTAAGGTTGTGATTTGTAGAATGCTAAGGCCCTAAACAATTAAAGTAAGGACAACTTCAAATTGTGTCGAAGGATGTCGTTTCAGTATCGAAATTCTTTATGTTGGATTAAAAATTTATTTTTATATCTAATTGTGAAATTTTTAGCTTAAAAAATAGTATATATCAAGCAGATATATGAACACTTGAAAATCTTGA
Source organism: Amborella trichopoda (assembly GCF_000471905.2). The sequence goes on from NW_006497138.1 coordinate 1,190,918, forward strand.
AAATTTACAGTCTAGATAGTGTATTACAAGGTGCATTATTTTCAAGACTTGAACTCCATGTATCTCAAAGTCAAGATGATCTGATTATAGGATTTGTCAGCATTGAAATAACTTCTACTGATTTTTTTGAGGTGCGCCTTAATTTGATTGTTTAGGTCCTAAGCCTTACATAAACCTTTTTCTTAACTAATCTAAGGGGATCATCACCTATAATATCATTGATTTGAACGGTGATGAATTTGGAGAAAGTGTCTTACCAAATCAAAATGCACGGCCTACTCTCACATCATGACCGTCCATGCAATGGATGGGATGATGATAACCCCGTTAATATATTGACTTGGAGTGTCACGAGAGAGCTTAGACTAGGGTCATTGGTTCCATACAGTGTAGGGAAGCACGACTTGGCCCCGGAACCTGGCTCGGGGCCGGATCAAGTAAGCTGGGCTGTGTCCAAGTAACTCAGCTTGAGTTGGGCAAGTCTAGGGGTAGCAATGGACCCAATTAGACCCGGGACTCGATGGGTATACCCGACCTCCAAATTTTGGACCACTATTCGGGTCTGGGTACGGGTCCAAGTTTTGGACCCAAATACTATATGGGTTCAGGTACGGGTCCGGGTCCGGGTCCAGCGGTACCTGACCCGTTGCTACCCCTAGGCAAGTCCTAGCTACGCCAAAAAGTGTAGAAAAATAAAAAAGTATAAAAAAATCTGAAAAATATGTTTAAAGTAAAATTAAACAAAACAAATGTAAATGAGGTTAAAAAAGTAGTTAAAGACCATAAACCTTTGGCATAAGGTGGTCACTATTAATCTTGATGTGAAATTGGATAGCTACATTTATTCCATTGACTTAGCTCGAAGTCCAAAAGAAATGTCCTCGAACTTTGTGATACACCCAAAGTATCAGATTTCACATTAGATAGTTACAAATAATTGTGACCTCCTTATATTAAAGGTAAATTGGTCTCATTGTATACAATTTCATAGAAAAATAGATTTAAAAAAATGAACTTGTGACCAGAGGTATTTTAGAAATAATCTAAAAAGAAATGAAAATATAAAAATACGATAGAAAACATTAAAAAAAAAATATTTTAAAAAAATTTCTTTTTCTCGATTTTTTATACATTTTTTTTAAGGTTCCGAGTATGACCACCAAATGTCTACACTCGGGCTCACTAGGGTGGCAAGCCCGAGATACTTGGGCGTGCGGTTTGGATAGACTGGGTAGGCGTACACTAGTTCCCTAAGCCTTGAAACCACGGAAAAGCCCCGAGCTACCTCAAACAATGGAATTTGGTTACACATGAAACGTAAGGTCGCGGTTTTTACAAAGGCAAGGCTCTAAACAATGCAAGTAGAGCCCACCTTCAAACAGTGTTTGAGAAATATGGTTTCAATAATTGTAAATCTTTGTCATAGCCTTAAAATATGTTTCATATCTAATTATAAAATTTAAAGCTTAAAAATAGTGTACATTGAGCATATCTATGAAAACTTGAAAATTAACGATTCGAAAATGTATTACAAGATGCATTATTTCCACAATGTGAAATGCATTTTTTTCTCATGTCCATGCATCTTGATGTCGAGATGATCAATTTGAGGATATTTGAGCATAAAAAAAACCTCTTCTAATGAAATTTTTTGAGGTGCACTCTAATTTGATTGTTTAAAGCCTCGACTCTATATAAACTTTTCCCGAAATGTAATGAGATGATATAGTAATAAGTTTTTAAAGAATTAAAAATATCAATAATCTGATTTATACCCTGTAGTGGTAGATGAAACCTAAGTATCCGTCATGACAAAGTATTAAAATTTCTAACTATGAAAATGAATATTTACATACAGTATAAGTAATGAATACAAACTATAATAAAATTAAAAATTACTCTTACATTTAATTTAAAAATTACTCGTATATGTAACTAAGATATTTGAAATTTAAAATATTTTTTCACTATAAAGAATATAATGTATTTTATTGATGTGAAAAACTTGTAATAAAACTTTATGGTATTTAACCCATAAAGGAAAAAGCCAAAATAAGTTGCAATGTTAAACTGTAGAATTAAGGTGCACTTCAAAACTCCATCTGAAAAGGCTGTTTAACATTGGAAAACCTTGATATTGATCATCTTGACATCAAGGTGTACAAAAAAAAAAAAAAGATTTCAAATCCAAAAAATAATGTATCTTGGAACACATTATCTGGACCATCTATTTGATTAGTTTTTCAAAATTTTCATTAGTTTTTAGATCTATTTGATTTGAAGAAGTTTTAGGCTTAGATTTTATAATTAGAGATGAACATAGATTCTTAGGCCGTCCTAATAATTTTTTATACTGAAACTACATCTTATAATAATATTTGGAGGTGTGCCTTACTTTTATTGTTTAAGGTTCCAATCTTATGCAAACCATACCCTTCAGTAAATCTAAAAACTGGATATAGATAAATTTGAAAAGCATTAGGAATAATTAGAAATATTTAGTTTTTTAAATAATAAAACATAAAAAATTGTTTCCTATTACATTTTTTTTTGAAGAAAAGTTTGTAAAGCGTTTAGGAATTCGTTAATGAAAAAGTTTATATAAGTTTGCACCCTTATACTATAGAAGTAAGGTGCACTTCTAAAATCCGTAGAAAATAGTGCCCTATAGTCAGAAAATCTTCCAATTGATCATCTTGAGCTATAAGATGTTTGTATGTGTGTGTGCATGTGTGTGTGTAGGGTGGTGTGGTTTGTATAAGGTTGAGGCTCTAAACAATCAAACTAGGGCACAACTTTAAATAGTGTCGAAAGATGACGTTTCAATACCAAAAATATTTATGATGCCTCAAGATTTGTTTTCATCTCTAACTATAAAATTTTAGGAATTTCAAGACCCAAAAACTATGTCTTGTAATAAGTTTCTGGATCGTCTATTTTCAAGATTTCAAGTGTTTATAGATCTACTCGATTCACATCATTTTAACATACATTTTCATGCTTTCACAGTTTTTAGCATTGGAACTACCTTTTCTTGTGAATTTAAAGGTGGCCTTACTTTTAGGGAACATTTGATAGCTGGAAGGTAAATATTCCCTAGAAATTGCAAATTCCTCTTTGCTTGGAAGAAGTAAGTTACCATTAGTTTGTGTTTGACAATCTGCTGGAATGTTAAAGAAGTTTTGGGTTTTTGTGTTTGATAACCTGCTGGAATATTAAAGAAGTTTTAAATGCCAGTGCTTGATAATGTGTTGGAAGATTAGAAAGTTCTAGGTATTTATATTTGATTAGCTATAGAAGTTATAGGGAAGACGTGAAAGCTTAAGGTTGAGAACTAGAAATTATTTATCTTTTAATTAATTTTTTAGATTTTTTTGAGATAAAATATCAATTGAAAGTAAAGTACGTTTGATTGAGAGAGAGATAGTGTGTGTTTAATTGATGAGTGAGAGAAGCGTCCTAGAGAGAGAAGCCTTGGATTTTAGCTAGGGGACCATGGTTCATTTATATATATATATAATACAACAATTGAAGCAGATGTTGCATGATGAACTTCATTGCACTTCAAATTCAAGCAGTTTCTAGACAATGTCAAGCACAACCTCAATTTAGTATTAAATACAACTTGAACAATACAATTATGAAAATGAAAAAGACGAGTATAACAATAATAACATTAGTTACACATAGGAAATAAAATATATCTTAAGTGACTCAGGTCAATAATGTCGGATTGTTGTACTGCCATTGGTTTATTAATTTTTTGGTCATGTTTATGTTATGCGTGTGGGTGACTCCACTATGGTGCATTTGGCATCTCAAATTTGCCATGTTGTTGACATCTGCTATATACTGATCACGTCAATAAAAGAATTTACATTTTTAATCCTGACATCGAACACATTTAGTTTGTATACATCAATAGAATAATCTATTTGGTTGTCTCTGGTAGTTGATGTATATATAGCACAATCAACATCACAGTGAGGACATGGATGGGGTTGGAAGCCCCCGGTACTTGTAGATGTTGTCGACATTCATGTTGCAATCACACATAAAAAAAACGAAATGTTCATGCCATAACCATCAACATTCATAAGTGTGGCAAATTCATGGGATAAATCTCGTGTGCACTAATCACACTACTCTAGTTATAATAAACAAAACCATGCATCAAACCAAGTGATCACTAGTTAACAATAGGAAGATTGCTTTTAGTTGAACCTAAAAAGTTTTAACAAGCGACATTGACAATGCCGCAAAAGGTTTGGGTATGCAATACAAAAACATTGGTAAATCTAGCCATGTTTTGGATATGCAACCCCTGTTTTTGGGTAGCAATACAAAAACATTTGTAAATGTAGCAACAAAATAAGCAAGTGCATAGAGAAATTGCTATATGCATAAGTGTGTGGGTCTATGTGTGTGAACTCTCTACTTTCTACAAATAAATATTTTGAAGGTTGTTATTGTGCTTGGAATCTTTTGGACCCCAAAATCCCCAGGTCATTCGAACACTATTAAATGAGTCCTTCCTCTGTCATATGTTAAGGATAGAAGATCGAGATAATTGAAGTTTTTGACTGTTAGCTATTAATAAATATCCTTGTCTACTGAAATGAAGATGTTCCTTCAACTCTTGTCAAATAGACAAACAATTTATCCATTCAAATGTCTTTCACGCACCAACAAGAAAGGCATTAAACGTCCAGAAAATCGTATCATGAAAACAAACTTTATTGAACATTCACCATGTTTGTGACACAAAAATATATCACGAGATAGACATGGATAGATGGACATGAAGCAAGAGAAGCTTGAACTTACAACTGGGCCAAAGGAAGGCGAGTAAAAACTACAGGAATAGAACCACTGAGATAATTGCGTGACAAATCCCTGTCAAGCTCATGCACCATGAAATGGTCTCCTATTTGATTTCCTGTTTCAAGGTTAAAAGTACTAAATGGTGTCGCTTTTTCACCATTTAAAAAACAACTACGAACTGATTCTAAAGTGAGACTCCTATACAGTACAACATACACCAGATCAAATAAATTAAAGTTAGCCTCTCAAAAGAGCCCAGATCCTACAGAATTATCAACAAAAAAATCAAATCAATTAATATAATCAAAATCGAGAGGGATGAAAGAGGAGTAAATGGGGACCTTCACAAAGACTAAGTAGCCCCTTCCCCATCTGCCTTAATAAAGTGATCAGACCATTTCAAACTATCAGCCTGTACAAGTGGGGTTTATATATTTTTAATTTGAAAATGACCCAAAAAGTCCATAATCTTTATATATTTATTATTTGAAAATGGCCTAAAAAATCCATAATCCTTTAAAAGAGAGAGAAGCCCAATCACCCACATGGAGAAGATTATCTTCCACTGGGTGGTTCAGATTTACAAAAGCAAACATGCCCTCTATATTATAAAGCCATTTAAAATGAAAGAGAACAAAAGAGAGGATTATCGAGGCAAACTATGCACATTCACATAACTTTCAAATTGATGGATGAAGTCCCAAGTCCCAAGTACATTGACGATAATAATTTAGAGCATCACATTAGAATCACGTAAAGCACTTGAGCATCAATTAACAGTGCAAGCAGTTCCTATCAGGCAAGTACAAATGTCAACCAATTCTAATTTAGTCAAATAAAGTATATTGAGGGCAATAATATAGAGCATTTGTTGAAATCTTGAAGGAAGATATGGACCCACCAAATTCTCAGGAGTCGAAGCCAATGTTTTGAGACAATGGATCGCAGAGGTCAGGGTTTTTCAGAATAATAAGAACTCAAAGATAACATCTCTGTGTATGCCTCTCCATGGCCATGAAATATCTAATTATAGATGGATGGAGGAAGCCGTTTTCCAACGTTCAGCTTCCTCCTAGAATCTCTGAGAAACATGTCCCACAATTCCTGGGAGGTGGGTAGTTATCATCTACCCATTAGAAGACGACATCTTCTCTCTCTAAAAAGCTCTTATTTTTAGTGATAAATATTAAATCATTAAGATAAATAATAAGAGAGAGAAATATGAGACATGTTAGGCCCCATAACCCCTCATACATACCACCATCTCTCATTTGACCATGAGGGCT
>NW_006497138.1:1199347-1213241 GCF_000471905.2 Amborella trichopoda
ATTCCTAAGTCCCATCAAAGCTACATGCTTTGATAATATTTCTATACTCAATCCCTTTGTTAAAGGGTCTACAATCATATCTAAAGATGGCATATGACTTATAGTTATTTCATTCTTTCCAACAATATCATAAATATAATGATTAATCAATTTCAACATGCTTACACTTGGAACCAGTGATTTAAAAACAGATCGGTGAATCGTCGATCCAGATTAGGAATCGACTGAATTGATTAGATTAAACTTTAAAAAAGATCCAAAAAAGTTATGAAAATTCATTATAAATGTTGTCTTTTAGGAATCCAATAAGAAATGAGGGTACTACATTATTAACTTTCTTTTTTTCATCAATTTGTGAATATTGAAATGTTTTTTTTCTGTATAAACTTATGTTAACCATTAAATTTACATCACACAAAAGAAAAATTATAGAATTATCATGGATAAAGTATATAATTATACATGGACTACAATATTGAATTGACGGAAAACCCTAATCTGCTAAAAAACCCCAAATTATTACAACCTAACTAACTATAATCCAAAATAATTACAACCTAACTAACTATAATATTATATACTGAAATTAAAATTGTTGGTTTACATTTTATAATTATTTTATTATATAAAGAATGACAAATCTAAAATATTTTATAATATTATCTAATTTAAAATGTATTATTGATAACTGTAAGAATAATAGTAGATTACATGATTTATAATGTAAAAATTAATAAATAAAATAAATTATTTGGCTATCAATGTAAAAATTATTAAAATGCATACTAATTTTCGAAATAACACTTTAATTTTTGAAAAACTTTAATGTTTTAGGTTCTAGTGAAAGAGATTGTTAAGTAGAGAGAGAGAGATTTCAAATAGAATAAACTTTTTATTTTTATTTTTTTATGCTTTTTATATTATTTACAACAAAAATAATTTATAGTGCTATATTATTTATAGCAAAAAAAAAAGGGGATTCAACCTTAGGATGTCAAGGAAGAAATTGAAGGTGATAACCATCAACACCACCTCGTCACATGTGACATTATATCTCCTATTAATATACATATTCAATTTTTGTCTTCATTTAGTAATGTTTGTGTGAACTATCCTACATCTAAGGATGTGTATTACACTTCCCTCTATAAATAACTATGTAATAGCTATTAAGGAACACGAGTGAAACTACTGAGGCAGCCCAAAGTGTGAGAGGTGCTACATGTTCTCGCGACGTGGCGGGTGTGAGGTTGTGCCAGAATAGAACCGAAGATTGGTGATGTCAAAACCGCCGGTTGATGATGTAATCAGGCGATTCACTGTTTAGAAACGCCCAGTTCTCTTTAGACAAGGGCGGTTCTGTGTATTTTGCTGGAACTGGCATGGGGTGCTGATTCCCGAGTCGAACCACGCGAGTCCGGTTCGACTCGCTGACTTTTCAAACACTGCTTGGAACTATAAACTCCATTTCTAATTGATGAGATAGCAACCTGATTATCACAAAAAATTTAACAGGTCCGTCGGCTATATACATCTTCAAATCATTTATGAAGCGTTTAGTCCAAACGGCAGAAGTTGTAGCAATGCTACAGGCAATATACTCGGCTTTCATAGCATACCGAGCTACACAACCTTGTCTCTTGCTAGACCAAGAAATACATTAACCTCCAACGAGGAATACAGATCATGAGGTTGATTTTCTATCATCTAGGTCTCTTGCAATGTCTGCATCAGAGTACCCAGTAACCTCTATGTTGTCAGCTTAGAAGCACAACTTGTAATTTTTAGTTTTCTGATTATATCTGAGTATCTTTTTTACGCCTTACCAATGAGCCATCTAAGATTACACTGAAATCTACGTACAAGACCATATGCATGACTCAAATCAGGTCTTGTATACAATATGACATAATTTATGCATCCTACAGCTTGAGCATATGGAGTTCTTTCCATTTCAGCTTTGTCACTATCATTTAATGGACATATTTTCTTTGAAATTTCAAGCCTTTACAAACGGGTGTATCTATGGGCTTGCAATTTTTCATCTTAACACTCTTTAAAATACTTTTTAAATAATTTTCTAATAATAAACATAGTAGTCTCGAACTTCCATCTCTTGTTATTTTAATGCCCAATACATATGAGGCTTCTCCCATATCTTTTATCTCAAAATGAGAACTTAGTCATGATTTGGTATGATTAATCATGCCAATATCATTACTGGCTATCAAAATATCATCTACATACAATGATAATATAATAAAATTGCTCCCACTAATCCAGACATATACACAATAGTCTAACCCATTGGCTACATAACCAATTTCAGTGATTGCATTATGAAAGGTAAAGTACCACTGCCTAGAAGATTGTTTTAGACCATATAAAGATTTCTTAAGTTTATATACTTTGTCTTCTTGACCTTTAATAACATATCTTTTTGGTTGTTTCATTTATATATCTTCTTTTAATTTTCCATTTAAGAAAGTCATTTTGACATCCATTTGAAATAATTCTAGATCATAAATGTAACTAATGCTAGGATGATCTTAATAGATAAAAATTTTGCTACTGGAGAATAAGTCTCTACATAATATAAACCATCCCTTCGGGTGAATCATTTTGTTACCAATCTAGCTTTATATTTATCAATGGATTCATTTGCATTAAGATTTTTCTTTAGGACCCATTTACATTTAATGGCTTTTCTATATTTAGGGAGGTCAACCAACTCTCAAATTTGATTTATTTTAATAGAATCAAGCTCAACATCCATGACTCGAGTCGTCTCGGCTGAGTCAAGTGAGCTAATAGCTTCATTATAGCTTTGACGTTCATCTATTGAATCCTCACTCATTGAAGAATAATTATCTTCATTCATAGATACATAAAATTCTTCTAAAGTCGTAGGAGAGGCTCTAGTTCTTTTAGGCCTATCTGGTATACTTGATTCAATTAAATCATTCTCACCAATTGTAGAGGTAGCTTGGGAAATAGGGTCTTTCAGACCTTTTTCTCTATTAATTTTGTATAAGTCAATAGGCTTAGTTAATTTATGTTCATTATGTATATTTTCTAAAAAATGAGCATCATAGCTCTCTACTAAGGATCTAATCACAAGGTTATAGAATATATAGCCCTTGGAATTTTCGAAATAACCTATAAATGAGCATTTTATAGTTTTAGTTTGTAATTTGTCTATATTTTGTGGTGGTATAAGTACATGTGCCCCAGAACCCTCAAACTTTCAAAATAGTAAGATCAGGTTTCCTACCTGTCCATAATTCATATGGGGTCAGGTTTATAGATTTAGTTAAAACACGATTAATAATATACATTGCAGTGTTGAGAATCTCACCCCAAAAATAGGTAGTAAGTTTAAATGACTCATCATGGACCTAACCATGTCCATAAGAGTTCTATTTCTTCTTTCAGCTATACAATTTTGTTGTAGTGTATATGACATGGTTTTTTAACGAGTTATACCATACTCCTTTCAAAATTCAGTAAATAAGGTGGAACAATATTCACCTCCCCTATCTGTTTGAAGAATTTTAATATGTTTACTTAAAAAAAAATTCTACCTCAACTTTATATTTTTTAAATGTTTCTAATGCATCTAATTTTTTACTAATTAGATAGACATATCCACAACGTGATTATTATCTATAAATGTTATGAAATATTCCATACCTCCATGTGTTTTTACATTTAATGGGCCACATATACCAAAGTGAACAATATTAACCAGTCCACTAAACCTTTTCCCTTTAGAGAAAGGCTTCTTAATTAATTTATCAGAAATACATGGCTCGTACGTTTTGAACACAATTTTTTCGAAATTAAAGAGTAAGCCTCTTTTAACCATTTGATTCATTTTGCCTTTATCTATATGTCATAATCTTAAGTGTCATAAATTGGAATCATCCACACACGCAAAAGCATCAAAAGAAGCATAAGAATAACCAAAAAGAGATGAACTTTTATTAATATTCAATCGGTACAAATTGTCAACTTTAGTACTATACACCAATGCTCTAAAATGCTTCCCAATTGTGATCCGACCAGACTTGAACTTTATTTCATAACCCTTGTCGTCTAGCCTAGGGACATATATCAAATTGCACCTTATATTAGATGCATATAATGTATCAGTCAATGAGAGATTTGTTACTCTTGGTAAACATAGCTTGAAAGTACCGACACCTAGTATATCATAGTAAGTGTCATTTCCCATATAAATCCACTGGTTATCGGCTGCAATCTCCTTCAACTTTGTGAATCCATACTTGGTCCTCGAGACATGTCGAGTGGAGGTTGAGTCGACCCACCAATTTCTTAAGTCATGGTCGGCAACTATTGATTTTGAGACTACGCAGATCAAGTCATTTCTTTTATTATGATTATTTCGAACAGGATTGTTATTTTTGTTTCTATTTTTATTTTTCAGCTTAAGACAATTAAACTTGATGTGCCCAATTTCCTTACAATAAAATCAGGTCTTCTCAATCTTATTCTTTTGATTTTTAAAATTTTTCTCCTTTCTCTTATACTTATTATTTTTCTGATTATTGTAAGGTTTCTTAGGGATCTGAAAAGGTGAACTTTGGGCAAAGTGGGGCTCATTAGACTTCTTCCTCATTCCTCAGCTTTAATACTGAGGTGCATGAGAATATTCAACATAGTTGTCCATTGTGCAGATTGGTTCAATGCAATTACAACAGGCTCTCAAGATGGAGGGAGACTGTTAAGAACAATGGACACTTGCATGCGATCGGGGGCTGGATTCTTGGCTGCAGCAAGGTTATTTGCGAGCATTGCCATTTTATTGACATGCTCAGTCACTGAGTCCGATTCTTTCATTCTACAAAAATTATATTTTTCTAATAACAATTACAAATGGGTTTCAGAAGTGGTCCCATACTTTTCAGATAGGGCACCCATCATACTTTGAGCTGTTGTGTGATCCCCAAATACTCTAATTAAATCATCTTCCATAAAACTCAGCATAGTAGTCCTAGCTACTTTGTCATCTTCTAATTATTTTTCAAATCGCATTTTGGCTTGACTATTAGCATTAGGCTCTAAAATTGGTGGTTCTGTATCTAGAACATAATCCACCCTATCTTAGAAAAGAATATATCCAATTTTTATTTTCCACATAGAAATATTGGTTCTATTGAGTTTTTCAAGTTTTGATAGTTCTGACATGACTAGCCTAAATGCCATTTTAAATTTTAGATAATACCTAAAGGTTCAAAAAAAGATAATACCTAAAGGTTCAAAAAATTCAATTATGTTTAAGAACAGGGTTGTGTGCTAGTCAAATCAATACATTACCAACTTTTTATGGGCAGTGACTTCAATGAAGAATTCTCTTAAAAGGTTTACGTTTACACTGTTGTGATGCAAGAAAATCAAAAGGTACCGACTTTTTATGGGCAGTGACTTCAATGAAGAATTCTCTTAAAAGGCTTATGTTCACACTGTTGTGATGCAAGAAAGTCAAAAGGGAAGGCAACAATTTACTTTATGCAATTTTTACATAAGACTAATTTTCATAAATATATGTTTTAGCTCTAGAAAGAGAGTCTACAATGATATTTAATATTTTTCAACCAAAATATGGCATAACATAAATCACAGAAAATGAATTCACAAAATCAAGATCATGAAATTTTCTTACTTAAAAAGACCAAAGCATAGAATAATTATGCCAAGCAGTGACAATTATGATGCAAATAAAATATGCAGAAAGTCCCTAAATTATAAGCCACAAATAATACATGCAATTGATATGTCGACCTTTACTCGAATAGTTGTTGTGTGCATAACAATTTTCAATAATCCAAGAAAAATATGCACTAATTTTCAGCAACACAAAATGGAAGATGGAAGATGCACGCGGACTATTTTTTTTGTCTCTCTCTCTAAAATTTAAGGAACATCTTTATTTCTCTCTCTAAAAATTACAGCAACAAATTTTAATTTTACGTTATTTATTTATTTATTTATTTTTTAAGTTCACTGAAATTTCAGTGAATTTCACCGATATTCACTGAATTAGAGAAAAAGAATAAATAATGAAGACCTTAACGTTATGAATTGGTTCAAAGTTTTTTTTCTCCTTTCAATACTGATGATTTCTTAAAAGCAATAGGCAGAGAATATCTGAGAGACTGACTATGATAAGCAGAGAATATCTTAAAAGGGATAAGCAGAGAATATCTTAGAAAAAAGGGATAAGCTAAAAATATCTCAGAGAGCAGAGACTATCTTAAAAGGGATAAGTAGAGAATATCTTAAAAAATGGATAAGCAGAGAATATCATAAATGGGATAAGCAGATAATATATTAGAGAGAGAATATGGTTTCTTTGAGAAACGTATTCACCTATTGCGTTTTTTTCAAAAAAAGGTCAACAAAAGAAATTATCATGAAAGAGAAACGGAGAATGGAGATAAAAAAAAAATTTCATACTATTAAATTTGAGGTTAAATTTATAGCAAGATATACGAAAATGACAAAGCCTAATATCAAAGTCACTCTAAATTAAACTAAAAAAAGGAGAAGATATAAGCACCAACAAAAGCAAAAGATAGAACCTGGGACTTGTAGGTTATGAGCCCACCATGCTTCCACAATTAGGCTCTGATACCAATGTTGAAATCTTGAGGGAAGAGATAGATCCACCAAATTCCCAGGAGTCGAAGCTAATGTCGTGAGACTGTGGATCGTAGAGGTTAGGATTATCCAGAACAATGAGAACTCAAAGATAACTTCTTTGTGTATGCCTCTCCATGGCCATGAAAGGTCTAGTTATAGAGGGATAGAGGAGGTTGTTCTCCAACATTCGGCTTAGTGTTGGAATCTTCGAGAAACATAGCCCACAATTTCTAGGAGGTGGGTAGTTATCATCTACCCGTTAGATGATGCCATCTTCTCTCTCTAAGAAGCCCTTATTTTTAGTGATAAATATTAAATCATTAAAATAAATAATGAAAGAGAGAAATATGAGACATGTTAGGCCCCATGGTCACTCATACATACCAACAGCATTTGTAACAGAACTTATGCAAAAGTACAACAATAACAAATGATGTCATCCAAACCATAACTTACTTGAAAATGAAATGTCATACAACTCTCACACATAATAGACCTTCTCAAATAATCCAAACTCTCACTCATAACAACAGTATGGTAGCACATCTAATGCTTACCAAATGTCATAGAATTTATTAAAAAACCTGAATTGCTCAAATACTTAATACAACTAGACCAAATTCAACCTAAGAAATGTGCCAAAAAGAAAAAATTATAGCGATGAACGAATGCCTCCCACAATAGTGTCGCCATCGCATCTCTTAGACTGACACCATCATCATGATCAGTTTGGCCCTAAGTCAATTGCGAGAAACCATCATCTCCTTCAACTACCAATTGTCTCTCAACCCTCCTTTAGAAACACATCTCTCTTCTGCTATCGGCTCCTTTAGTCATCATGATGTAGTTGTACAATATTGCACATGTAATAGCTACATCAACCTGTGCTTTCAGAGGATATTGCATGTGATTCATGAGTACAGGAAATCTAGCCTTCTATAGCCCAAATGTCTTCTCTACCTGCTTGTTTAATAACTCCTTGTGATCCTAAGAAGCTTATGAGCCTTAAGCAAAGTCGTTTAGATGATAACATACTCTTTGATACGGTCCTAAGAAACCACTCATAGTAGGGTAGTCACCGTCCATGAGGTAGTTTTTCCTATTCCATGTTTGTGCAATGAATAAAATGATGTGGCCAAATATTACCAACCTTTTAAGTAATGCAACACAAAAATCTAATAGAGTTACCCTCAAGCACTCGATGCCTTCTAAGTTCCCCACTAATTGCGTCAAATAGGACTTTAGAATCTGTTGCGGATCCTTCCCAACTTAGAAGTACATAATGGAAGTGCATATCAAAACCAATGGCATTCATAACAATATGGCTTATAAAACCCTTTTTGTTTCAGAATGATTATGCAAATGACTACGAACTCGAGCAGGGACATGAGTCCCATCAATAGCTTCAACACAATCTTATTAAGACAAAAAATTATACTATTATATTAGTTCTCATTGGGATGTGAGAATGATTATGCGGATTCCTTGACAATCGCTTACCTTGAAATATGGCTAAAAGTACAGTGTATCACCAACAATGTGAGCAGGTGTTTCATTGCTTGGTGGTTTTAGGAACAAGGATTTCAACTGTATGATCGCTTTTAAAACTCTATTAAAGAAGAAACTTATGGTTTGCCCTGAATGTTGGAACCGTTCCTAAACTACCCTATTCCGCTGATCGTGTGTGATGATGCTTAAAAATATGGCTACTTATTCATCAACTGCTAAATATCTTGTGTTTGTAATGTTTGTCCTCTCCTGTAACAAATTGCATAAACCGATAGAAGCATTTTTCTCCATTTGTAACTTGTCAAAGCATTTACGAGGGTGCCCTATTAGCAAGTACTAGACATAATTGGCTCCTGTAAAAATTGAAGTGTGAACACGCCCTCTCCTCATTTAGGTAGCGATATACCAATATGAAATGCAACACATTGCATATGCAGCACCTAATATTACCAACAACTGATGCCATCGGGGATCCATAATTCTAATGACAAGGCAAACAATACTCATCATCTATAACCAAACCATTATACGAAAGAAGCCATCCATAAAGAGAATATAAATAAGATGGCATACATAAAGCAAAAATCTTCAACCATAAATTAAACTTTATAAGATGCAATCCACAAAGCAAAAGACTTCAACCATAAAACAATATTTACGATGCCACGCATATAGCAAAAAGATGCAATCCATAAAGTAATTGACTTCAACCATAAAGCAACCATGCAACTCCATTCCCTCAAATACATTGACGTTAAATAAATCCATATTAGGTCACTGCCCAAGTACTACTAATAAAATATAAAAAGTTCACTAGCCAAAACTCTAATAGTTTTAAAACGTAAACAATCAAATATCTATTGGAGGCATTTCATCTCCATATCTAAGAAAGTCATTTGCATCTTTCTCTCCTCCAAGTTAAATAACGTCTCCACCTTAAGGGAAGGAGAGAACAGATAGGATAGGAAGAATATAGAGATGAGGAAGTTGATGTGACAACTTCTATTGATGCTGGTGCTGCTAATGCTTCCTGTTTCATGAGATGATCAGCCCAAAAGTTGGCCTTCTCTTTGGATATAGTTGAAGATGATTCATACTCGCCTGCAAAGCGTAGAGATAAGATCATAAAGATGGGTTAATCTCCATGGGCTGTGTGTCTAGTTTCCTTGATACATCATTTTTTGAGTTGCTCTCTATGGGACAAAGGTAGTTTTATCCTAAAACAAATTACTTATTTCGTGGATTGCATGTATAGTTTGAGGCATGTGAGTATAATATTTTATACAAAAAAAAATGGAAGTATTGACATCTCAATTCTCATTCACAATGTGATTTTTTATTTACATATGTCTAATTTTTCATGGTTCTTTATGGTTTTTTTTCTCTATATCATTTTGCAACATTGAAAATGTTTATTTTCTTACTTGCAGATAATATTTACATGTTAAAAAACTAGTGATGAGGTATACTTTTTATATTTCTGCAAGTTTGTTTGCATATTGTTTTATGGCCAATTATATTTTCTTTAAGAGAGCTTGTGCCATCATAGAAGAGGGCAAGAATGGGCCTTACCATAGAAGAGGGTACGATTGGGCCCAAATTTTATATAATAAAAATCTATGTAAATTTTTTTTAGCAGGCTTTGTATTTTAGTTGGATACTCCTTATGTCTTTATGATAGTATGTACTTTTCTTTTTTTGTGCTTCAAAACCTTAATCTTTATAATAATTTTATATGTTATTAGGATGTGATTTTTACATGAGATGCCAGTGCCAATAATTATTTCCTCTATCAATGTTTATTTTATAATTTTTGGATTATAATAATTGGTCAGGTTTATAATATTTTATCAATTGTTAACGCACTTAACAAAATTTTACATTTAAAGCTAGGTGCAGTTTATGTAAGGTTGATGTCTTTAACAAAAGGTGCCTAAAGAATCATTTTAGTTCCTTATTATGAAATTTAAAGCTTTAAGAATGGTGGAGATGAGCAGATCTATTCATATTTGAAAATCTTTAAAATTTGGGGTGGTCATGCTTGCTTAATCAGCCTAGCCTTAAAAAACTATGGCTTGGCAACCATGGCTTAAGGGTAGGGCAATGCCTGGACCAAGGTCGACCTGGTTTGGCCCGGCCCTCCTTTTTATTGTTCATTTCTTTCATTATTTTCTTTCTTTTATATTTAGGCCCGAGGCCCCTAGGTCAAGGCCTATTTGGCTAGGTCAGGACAGGGCAAAGCTTGGGCCAGCCCTATGGGGACTAGGACAAAGCTAGGGCTTGTGAATTTTTATGTCAGATTGAACCGTTTGATAATGATTCTGATTATGTTTTAAAAGTATAATGAAACTATATATCTCACTAAACATCAACCTTTCAAATTCACGATTACTTCATATATAACGGCAAATTTAATGATCGGCATTTTGTAGTTTGGAAATATCAGAGAAATAGGATAGTAAATGGTTCTACTGAGTTTGACAATTATGGGAAGTGTAGGAAGAAACTGAATATTTTATGGATATTCGCTTTTCACTTTGATACCATTGATAAAATACCTTTTCATACCATTGATAAATACCTCTTCACATAGCGTTTTGTCTGTATTTTAAATGATCTTATTCATTTTCACAAAGTCGAATGACGGCTTGGAGGGCTTAGGAACTTCCCTAATGTAAGTGAACAGAGGATAAAAGAAATTATAGAACTTGCATGATTTGAATTTACACAACAATGGGATATTAGAGAGAGAGTTATTGATCAAAACTTATGAGGTTAGATGTCAACATTCATCTCTTGTTTTTGTTTTTGTTTTTTGTAATTATTCACTTTCTTTTCTCCATTTGTGATTACATTTTATTTGTATGGACTAACAAGTATTTTAGACACTGTAACATCGTCCATGGAGTAAGAAATCTGCACAAGTCTCAAATTGTGCATAAGCGCATATTCCTTGATAATATAGTTCTCTTAAGAGAATCTGGAACTAGTGTTCCAAAAAACATTCAGCGGCACCTAGGCAGTCATGGGGATCCTGGCTGCCTTAGTGCTTGGGTGGGCATCGAGATTTCTTGGTGGCCTAGGACTTAAGTTGAAGAAGAGGGGCAAGGGGCAACAGAATATGAGTATACATCATAAAACATTAAAAATTCCACAATCCAAAGTTCCAAACTATTGTAAATTTGTAATAAATAGGCAACAAAAAATAAGATCTAATAGTAACTAGTTAAATGGTAATACAGGAAAATCCATAATCCATACTCCATACTCCATGGTTCATACCATTCCATAATCAATCGTTTTACACAATAATACAACCATACAGGCATACACATAAGAATTGATTATTGGAAAATAGGAAATAAGAAAAAATAAAATATATAGTCTAAGACTCAAGAGTCTTCAGACACCATCATAAAAAGTGGGGCAAGCCTCATCATATGCATCGAAGTCGAGTCCATCATCATCAGAGTCCTCCCTATTTGATATAACTCTCGTTCTCTTCCGTTTCTTCCGAATCTACCTCTTCCTCCTCTTATTCTACCATCCTCCTACTTTGTGTAGATGATAGAGAGGCCCTAAGAGTCTTGCCTACTATATCTGATGTCTCTTCACCCTTTTCTTGCTTTTTGTATTTTATTAATCTTGAATTTTTCTTAATCTCCTCCTTGGTAGCCTCAAGAACATTTTTAGAAGGGGCAATATCCTCTTTAACATTGGAAAGATGTTTCTTGAACTGGTAAATACCCCCATTAGTATCATTTCCACAATAATTACGCCCTATTCAATTTTTGTCATTTGGATTTACGTTATGACTATACTTGCAACTCATACCACCACTTTTAGAATAACCTAGAGAAAACATTTATTTTTATATGACAAGACTCATTTTCTTCTTTTATTGGTTTTACCAAATTCAAATGTTATCAAATCTCATCCCTAATAGCTTCAGGAACCTTTTCACAAGAAGCAAACATTCCATTTAATACGAGCAAGGTGTTTCTTGAATCGATTAATCCTCAGAGCCTGCTATTTTTTATACAATTTTTATTATTTGGATTCAGGTTATAACCATACTTTCAACCCAGATAACCACTTCTAGAAGAACCAGAAGAAGAATTATCCAAACGACAAGGTTTCTTTTGTTCATTTTTAATGTTTTACCAAACTCATATATTGCTTAATCTCTGCTCTGATAAGCTCAGGAACTTTTTTACAAGGGGTAACATTCCTCCTACTACTGGCAAGGTGTTTTATGAACTGATTTATACCCCAATTATTATCTGTTTCATAATCATTAAACTTATACAATTTTTTTCATTTGGATTTGTGTTATAACCATACTTTCCACTCGACGCATGCAGTGCAAGCTGGCTCCTCGTCCTCGCCAGCAATTGGGATCGGTCATCTGCTTACTTCTATTCCATCTAAGGGTTGCATGCTAGCACCAATAGTGTGATTGTCCTTCTTAGCTTTCTTTTTTCAAAGGCAGGGGAGTCGGCATTCCTACCCATCAGACCTCTTTCGAGACTCCAAACTAGTGCTTTGGGCTACAACACTGGCGGTAGTTCAATCTAAACTTCTAGGTGCTGCTTATCATAAACGAGTGAAGCAATGGCACACCCACTTCTGTAAGAACCCAAAGAAGACACTGAAATAACAATTAAAATATCAAATATGAAGGTTTTTAACTAGCCTTTTTGCTCGATCATCATCAATGTTTGAGATGTTTATCTCAAAGACTTCCCAAAAACCCATTAGTAAGCTTAAAAAATCATCAAAATCAAATCCAAATGAAAACAACAATGTCTATATCGATTTTTCTAAACTTGAAATACTCTATTGATCTCTTAGAAATACAAGAAGGTGATAATTTTCAATATTTTTTTCCACTTCAAAAGGTAATCAAAGGGATTTAAGTTACATAATAGCCTAAACACCCCTATTTTCCCCTTTTTTTAGTGGTCAATTATTTTTTTTCCATTCTATGAGGGGCATTTTCCCACTGGACAGGCACAGTCCCTGGGCGCCCATCTAGGGCTAGGAGTTGGACACCTTCCTACTGAGGGACCCCTGCTTAGATGAGCCACATAGACCTAGCCATGTGCCTAGGTCCCCCTAGCCCATCTAGGTGGCTGCCTAGGCAATGAAACATTGATCGCTAAGATTTCGAACTTGCTTTCATGTGTTTCAACTTGAAATACAAGTATGAAACTAAATTCGAAGAGGCACTTTTTTTAATGCCAATCAGTAATTTTTGCTATCATCGCTTAGCTAAGCTATAGTAACATATAGAAACTTTTTTATGTGCATTTCACCATTTTATTTTATTTTTTTAACTTTAAAAAAATTGGATATTCAAGACGTAAGTGAAATATTCCCATATTGTTTAAACGAGGATAATCGTAACGATTGGGGATTCATCTTGTGAGTTGCATGACCTACTCTATAGAAAATCTTAAGCAAGAACAACATTCGGTGTATTTTCTATGTTGCTTTCTCTTTTCTAATATCACTTGAAATGTTTAATTTGAATTTAACTATGTTTTTGTACCTTTGTTTTCATGCCAAAAGCGGATACTATTTTGTGTCATCTCTTCTTCTAGGATTGAGAAAGGAGGTTGATTTTCATTGTTGATATCCATAATAAGTTGAAATATCGAAAGGAACATGGCACCGTGGTTATATATATATATATATATATATATATATATATATA
>NW_006497138.1:1223802-1296855 GCF_000471905.2 Amborella trichopoda
ATTTAATTAGTCACACACATATATATATATATATATATATATATATATATAGGGTGCAGTTTGTATAGAGCCTAGGCTCTAAACAATCAAATTAGAGCCTACCTTCAAATAGTGTCGAGAAATGTGGTTTTAATATTGGAAATCTTTGTGATAGCCTTAAGATATATTTTTATATTTATTTATAAAGTTTAAAGCTTCAAAATAGTGTATATTGACAGATCTATGAAAATTTGAAAATCTTAAAAATTGACTGTCCAAAATTGTGTTGCAAAATACACTATTTCCGAAACTTGAAATCCATTTTTGTCTCATGTCCATGCATCTTGGTGTCGAGATGGTCAATTTGAAAATATTCGAGCATCAAAACAAACTCTTCTAGTGAAATTTTTGAGGTAGGCTTGAAACCTAGAAATTGAATTTTGTAGATTAGGTAACCTAAAACAATCGCAAATACCAAATAGGAAAATTTACCAAAATACTTATGAGAGATGAGCTATTTAAGATTTTACCATATTTAATTTCAAAATACAGATCAGAATACACATGATGATGAGTTGGAATATTCATAATGTATAAAATGGTAAATATTGTACCGCTCATAGGTATTTTGAAAAACTTTTTCGTCAAATAAAGAATTTTAAAAAAAAAATGTATGCATAGTCGTTGCCGAAAAAGAAATTAAAAAATGAAAACTCATAATATCATTGCGATAAAAAACAAGCATCAGTTGCTATTGATTACCTGGAACAATCTCAAATACCAAATAGGAAAATTTATCAAAATACTTACAAGAGATAAGCTACTTAAAATTTTACCTATATAGATTATTTACTTCCAAAATACCGATTAAAATACACATGATGATGAGTTGGGATAGTGATAATGTATAAAATGGTAAGTCGTGCACCTTTCATAGTTATTTTGAAAAACTTTTCTTTCAAATAAAATGATAGAATCATCATATTAAAAATAATATATATAGCAATAAACAAATGTATGCATAGTCGTTGCCGAAAAAGAATTTAAAAATGAAAAGCTCCTAATATCATTATAGTAAAAAACTAGCATAAGTTGTTATTGAGTACTTAAAACAATCTCAAATACCAAATAGGAAAGTTTACCAAAATAATTATGAGAGATGAGCTATTTAAAATTTTACCTATATAGGTTATTTACTTCCAAAATACCGATCAGAATACACATGATGATGAGTTGGAATAGTGATAATGTATAAAATGCTAAATAGTGTACCTCATATAGGTATTTTGAAAAACGTTTCAATCAAATAAAATGATAGAATCATCATATTAAAAAAAAAAAAAAAACTAATTTCATAGCAATAAACAAATGTAAAAAAAAATTTAAAAATGAAAAAATCCTAATATCATTGCAATAAAAAATTAGCATAAGTTGTTATTGAGTACCTCAAACAATCTCAAATACCAAATAGGAAAATTTACCAAAATACTTACGATAGATGAGCTATTTAAAATTATACCTATATAGATTATTTACTTCCAAAATATCAATCAGAATACACATGATGGTGAGTTGGGATAGTAATAATGTATAAAATAGTAAATAGTGTACCTCTCATAGGTATTTTGAAAAACTTTTCCATCAAATAAAATGATAGAATCATCATATTAAAAAAAATAAAAATAAATAAATAATTTCATAGCAATAAACAAATGTATGCATGCATAGTCGTTGCCAAAAAAGAAATTTAAAAATGAAAAACCCCTCATATCATTGCAATAAAAAACTTGCATCACTTGTTATTGAGTTTACAGTAGAAAATCATAATATCATTTAACAAGAAAGAGTGGATTATAACTGCAGCTTGGATGCACAAGAGAGAGCAATAGCGGATTGGAGAGAGAGCGATGAGTTAATAGAGCAATAATGAAGCTGGGGGAGAGAACTTTTAGTTGGCTGAGTTGCCGATGATCAAAAGAGAGGTTTAGGTCAATGAGAGCAAGAGGGTGACTGAGTGAGCGAAAATGGAAGAGAGAGAGAAGGGAAGTAAGTGAGAGGTTTTGTGTGAGTGAAAGATTGGCTTGGAATTTCAAATCCGAGCCACCCATACACAAAAAAACATATTTAACGAGGGGTTAGGCACTTGAAGTTTTGGATCCCTCATTAAATTTTTTTTTTTAATATAATCAGTTTCGAACTTCAAATTTCGAATTGGCCTTTCTTTTGTCTTTTTTTTTTGAGTTTTCTTCTTTTGTAAAAAGAGACCACCTTGAAACAAAAGTATTATTACAGAATTTGAAGTTCGAACTGGTTTAATAAAAAATTCAATTCAAAAAAAAATCCTTAGCTTAATTGTATGTGAAAAAATGAGGAATATGCATACCATTCTTTTCTCTTGCTGCTCATATGTCTATTAAATGCTTAATTGCAGGTGAAAATGAATAAGCTTCGCTAGTCATTGAATAAAGAATAAGTAGGATAAATGATAGCCGAACTTCATACTTTGTTTCTTTCATTAAATTTCCAATAGTTCAATTTCACATTTTCTGGTTTACATAATCATAGATATTCATACCACTAGTGTATTTTTTATGTTTTTATCACGACATGCATATACTCGTGTGCTTAATCTTCCTTCCAAACAATGGATTGATTGAGATATTGTTTTTATAGTGCAAGTGTTTGTTTTTCCACCCAAAGAATCTCGTAGAAGTCTTGCCAATTCTCTATTCCTAATTTGTGTTTGCAATGTGAAAAAAGTATTAAAATACATAACTTTGTGCTCTATGAAATTATGATGCATAAATAGAGAAACCATATGTATACTCAAACCCGCAAGGATTGTATTACGACATGCACAAGGGTGAGCAAACTCTTGTTTATCTCGCTCTCCCCAGCAACACAATAACCACAATTCACACATTCAAGAGAGAAACATTGATATAAAAGAGGCTTCACTATTCCTGTCTAACGAAACAACTATCTAGTTGTAGCTGCAAATATTACATTTACTTTGTTCCTATACAATTCTCGATATCACGTTCAAACTGATAATTTATTATTTTCATCTCCAAAGGTATGTTAATTTGTAGCTTCTACTTCTATCTTCCAAGCTTATGTCAAAGAAAACCTGATCCATGAGGCCCTTTCACAGTGAAATTGTAATTGTAGTGGATGTGGAGAAGTTTAGAGGAATGTTTAGGTCTCTAGTTAGAAAATGAAACACGTGAAGAATTCTAAAGAGCTACAATGGAGTCTAGAGTTGTCATGGATCACATGTAGTGTTACCATACTTTCTACACATCCCTATGCTTATCATCAGAGTAAACTAAGAGATTGAGGGATGTGAAGGTCAACAAGACCATTGTCTCGTGATGAGGGTGAAGCCTCATCACAATGTGCCTTAGGAACTAGCCATCTCCATGAAAAGAATAGCTTTTGTGCCACTCCTATTCTAGAGCATAGTCCTCAAAGGCCAGTAAAAAGAACCCAAATGCTGCTTCTTTTCAGAAAAGTGGATGAAGATCACTAGGATGACATGTTACACAGCAGAGTTGAGCGGTGGAACAGATGGCTATTCAGTTAGAGAAGCTATTGTGTGCTTTCAAAGAGAGGAAATCCTATATGATTAAGCCCCGATAGTTGTTCTCTTCTCTCATTCCTGAGTTTGGTTTTGCCTGGCAAGCCTTTGAATGTAGTTATGCTCCCCTTGTTTAAGAAAAGAACACCGAGGCAGGAAAGGAGGAAATCCTGATCTGAGGAAGAAGGCTGCTAATGCCCCTTCTTTAGACACTCATGCACCATCTACTTATGACCAATCCAAATCATGAAAAGTGATTGAGTGGGATCAAAGGCTTCTTTTCTTCACGACAATGAGTAGTGAGTGCGACTTGCTTTGTTAAATGAATTTTATTTTATCACAAAATGATTTGGTAATTATTGAAACTACCACTCAAGAAGACGACCCCAAATAGTTGAATAAAGCTCGGAGGATGATCACCCAAGAAGTGATAAGAGTTTGAATAATATAATACTGAAAAATTAATTTCAAAATAACAATGCAACAAGAGAGAGATTTCCTTCAACAAAAAAATTGAGCTTACACCAAAGAAGAGATTCTGCCTTAACTCTACAATTTTTCTCTCTTTACACACTCTTTCCCTAAGTCACTCTTTCTCTTACTCCTCACTCTTTCACACTTTCTCTACACTTTTTCTCTACACACACATCTCTCTTACATCCACTTACTCACTTACTTGCACTTTTCTCTCTTGCACCCTGGTTGGTCGTGGACCCGGATAACCCTTCCTCGAGGCCGCAGTCACAACGTGAGTGCATACAGCTAGAACTAACAAGAAAATGTTTCAAGGATTGAGGCGGGACCTACCTCATGGATGGGTTCGTGACAGGCTTAACCATGTGAATCAAAAAAGCCCCCTGCCTCACGACTCGGTTTGACTCTGGCATTATGATGCACCATTTAAACACACATGCATGAGATGGCTGGGCGATGGACTAATAACCCTTGGCTTGTCCACAGAGGGTCTATGATATTTGTTTAAAATTATGGAATCATGCTATCAGAGAAAAAGATGCAATTAGGAAAATCTGAAATTTACTTCCTCGGAATGAAAATTTCTAATGAATACTATCACCTACAACCTTTTATTGCACAAACTCTCCTTGATTTCCCAGAAATCCTGACTTCCAAAAAAAAGGTCCAACAATTTTTAGGTATTGTGTCAGACTTCATATACAAGCTTAGCCAATACACTATCCATTTATTCCCACAACTCAAAAAAGACCCTCCCCCATGGACTTCAATCAAGACGAGAGTTGTCCAGAATCTTAAGACTTTCACAATGAAACTTCAACCTTTACAAATACCCTCTGATGGAATTGCTGAAATTGCAGGAAAAAGACGTTTGTGCATACAAGAGCGGCATATTCAAACCAACTGAAATGCACTACCACTCAACATTCAAAGAAATTTTAGCAATTAAGAAAGGCATTGAGAGATTCCACTTTTACCTCAAATGATACCATTTTAAAATTGAAATGGATAGGTCTTCATTCCCAAGAATCCTCGAATTCGAGCAAAAGATATTACCAAATAGCCAAATACTCAAACGGGTCAACTGGTTTACACAATGGTCGTTTGAAGTGAAACACATTAAAGGCGCCGATTACCTCGTTGCATATTTCTTGTCAAGATAAAAAACACAAATACTACCAATTTCTTACTTTCGTGCAGCTTTGTTGTCAAAAACCAAGATGCTACCAATTTCGTGCAAAACCAAAACCAGAATATCCCTTTAACTTGCCAATTGTATACATGTTTTCACCAAGACAATCCAATCCAGAACCTACACTACTAGAACCAACAACTATGCTTGACATACCACCAGATATACAACAAACTATCCTAGAAACAGTCCTTGAAGCTAGAAGGAAAAAACATGCATATAACCATTTACACACTACCTATGAAGAAAACGACATAACCTTCCCAGGATTAAAATTTCACCCTGATTATC
The DNA here is from genome assembly GCF_000471905.2 of Amborella trichopoda. Next base: position 1,229,319 of record NW_006497138.1, read on the forward strand.
CTTTTCTTTCCCATTTTCAAATATATTACCTTCGAGACATCCCAAAAGAACCCCAACACCCGTATGCTCAGTGAACTCTGGATCTATCACATCAAAAGGGTTAGGGTTTTATTAAAAAATGATTTAGGGTTTTTATAAGCTTCTTTATTTTATGACTTGAGGTTCTTTATATGTGACTTCCATCTACTTTGGGTTAATTTGTCTGCGTGTTTATTGGTATTAGAGCTAAGTAAGTCTAAATCTCATATGCCAAGAGAGAGTGGGCCGAATATCTGAAATGCTTAACAATAACAATGAGTACCAGAGGATTATCCAATCTCTTGTTCATCTGTAAGAACTAGCTCAGTCTCTGAATTAGAAATTTTATACCAGATAGATTATAATATATTATATCCTTGAAGCCTCAACCAATACCCTTTTGGAGCTACCCGGAAATCCCTATCATATTTTTAGAGAATCGTCACCATAAGTCACTAAGACACTATATAAATTATTCCAAAGAAAAACCCCAAAATCTATAAAACAATTTCTCCAAACCTCTGCTTTTGACCAACATCCAATACATGCAATAGGTGAAGAACAACTTTTTACCTTAGCCCTACCAAAACATCTCCCAAGCCTTAAAAAAGAAAATTATACTCAAGTCCATTTTGGAGCAGTAAGACTTGCATTAACATTTCATGGAAGAGATGGCCTCCCGGTCTCATCCAGAATAGCATTACTAGACCCAAGGTTTTTGAAATATCATGCATTGCCACTATTTCAACCACTTTCAATTATGGAACAGTTTTTATAACCCTTTTCCCGAACTTCACAATGACCCTTACAGATCCAAATATGCTAAAAGTCTAAAGAGTCGAGAGACATATAGCTGGAACCCCAAAGCTCTATTTATCAATGTCAGTGACATAGGAGCACCCTATCACACTTAAGTTCCTTAAAAAATTCCTAGAGAGTAATTGATACAGCTTCTCCCCAACAAGTGGACCACTTGTTATGAAAAATAAAGAGAGCCAACTGAAAAACCTATTCAAACAACAAACCCTGTTTATGTTGCTATGGAAGCTGGAACTGTAAAAATCAGATTCCCAACCAAACTCAAATGACGATAATACCAATCATAGCCTTAAAAAATGATGGAATGCCCCACCCATCTATGAAGGAAAAACAAAAGATGGTCACCAAAATTTTGACCCCTTTTGGAAATGCCCTGGTTGTATTCAAGATCAATTTTACTTAATAGATGAAGATATGAACAATCCTCCAAAGAATAATAGCAAAAAGAAATCTTGAGAACAAAAACATAGAGAGAGATATGAAAATGGTGAATCAACAAGAAGATATGAGTTTTTAGTAGAATACAGAAACCCCATTCCAGTTCAACCAAATCCCACTCTAGAAAAATACCTCCCATCTTACGAGCCACCAAGACTGCCATCACCACCTACTCCACCTTTAATACCATACTATCAAAAGGCTTTAAAATTTATAGAGCCCCAAAAACTTGAAACTTAGAAACTCATAGAATGTTATACGTTTGACTCCTCTTCTTCAAACTATGCTGAGCAATTCCCTCCATTAAAAACCTTTGAAAACCCAGCATGAGAACCAATCCCAAGGTCAATGCCGCCGAAGCCCAAAAACAACCTTTAGCAGCTAATGCAGCTTTAAATTGGCAATCTGAAAATGCCCATGCCTAAAACCAAGCATTAGTATAAATCCCTAAGAATGAAATTCACAAACAACAAAGATATATTCAATACAAAAATTATCCTCCAATTAAAAACAAGAATCCAAAAAATCCTGAACTACTTGAAATATCATCTACTAAATACCATAAAGACCGTCAGAGAGCAAACAAACTATTAATGCTAAAAGAAGAAGAAAAAATAAAATTAGAAGCTCAACTAAGAACAATAGAAAAATATCTTATCCCTCTGTCAAAACCAGAAGAATTAGGCAGTTATAAAACCTTCTTTAATAGTCCCACACCTCTATTGCCAACACGAAATAGATCTAAAATCAACACTAAAAGTGCAACCCTTAAAACCTTTAAAACCCTTATCTTCATATTCTCCTTTTGATCCTTCATTTTACAAAATGTTATCACCACCTAGAAGACTTAGAACCCGACCTAAAACAATAAAAAACAGAGAACTAAAAAGCAAGAAATAAAAGTAAAAGAACAACCCCCATCATTCAGTAACCCAGACAAATTTGAAGTCAACACAATAGAATATGAAAATCCTATTTCAGACTTTCAAAAAAGCCAAGTCACCCAAGAAAACTAACCAAAATTAAAAATTGTAGATCAACCCATCTAATGAATCAGACTCAAAAGTATCACTATATAGCTCTTCAAGATAATCCATAGATAGTTTTATAACAGAATCACCAACAAACAACATTTTCCTAATGGACGGATAACAACCAAATCCTCAATTTGTAGATCCAAATCAACAATTCCAAGCTAGCAACAACAACAAAATCCACAGAACCAAGATGAAGAAATGTTTCTTGACGAAAGAGTATATCCCATCTCAGATAAAAAGAAAATATTTACAATTGATGACATTCTCCCAAGCCAATATAAAGAACACTTTAATGATATGTACTCTTGGTGCCAAGCATAAATGTTTGACCAACCCCTTGAAATTGACATAAAAAAATGCTTAGCAAGATGCAGTGGTATATTAAAAGGTTGGATTGTAGCCATTGGGCCATTTAGACAACAAATTCTATACCAAGCCCAAGATCTTGAAACATTCATAGGATATATACACTCTCAATTTTTAGGACAAGCAGAGCACCAGGTTGAACAAACCAGAAAAGAATATCATGCTTCAAAATGTTGCACATTTAATAAAAATGATATTGAAATCCATTTTAAACAATTGCTTAAAAACTTCTTCAAAATAAGCGGATTTGACAATACAAATGTCAAACAAATATTTATAAGCTCTTTACCAAAACCCATAGTTGCACTTAACATAATAAAATCTCATACTTCCCCTACCCTAGAAGACACTAAAATAAGAAATCTATTCCAATCAGCCATCGAGGCTCTAGACCAACTATGTGCTCACAAACAAATCATTGAAATTTTGACAAAACATCCTCAAATCTTGGAACATCTTGCAATTTACCAAATCTTAAAATCAAATATCCACCCAAAAATAGTTGTGATTGTCATCTTAAATATGCAAAAAAACCCAACCATAAAAGCCATAAGAAAAAATCGAAATTCAAACACCTTAATAAGACAAATTAAAAATGAAAGTTCTTTAGAAAGAAAAAATATTGCAAAAAATTCACTAATGGATGTTTCATTTGCAATCAAAAAGGTCATTTCACCAAAAAATGCCCCAAGAAACATAAAAGAAAAGGCCTTATGCACCAAATCTCTAAATACATGTCAGAAGATGATGATGATAAAGAATCGATATTTTCATTAGATGACAAGATGAACCCCAAATCTATTCTACTAATGAAAAATGACTCAAATACTTCAAAATCAGAAATTTACAAAATAGAACCAATATTAGAAATGAATTCCTTATCAATTACTGCACCCTTGGCACCTGTCCAATTAATGTCTAAAGAAAAAGATTAACCTATAAAATTCATAGTCTTTTTTGATATAGGAGCAGTAGTAACAATATTGAACCCTGATATCCTCCTAGAAAAATATTGGAACCCTTATATTAAGCCTTCAAGGCAGCAAATGAACAAAAGTTTTAAATCACAAAAATAAGGGATCCAATAACTATAAAACTCTTCCTAGATTTCTGCATTAAAACTATAGTTGTAGGCTCTCATCTCCTTGGAAAAGATCTGCTTATAGGATATGATATCATGCATACAATAATGCCCATGCTAGATTGGACACAAAAAGGACTCAGGTACCAAGATAATTTGCTACCCTTGACAAAAACACCAAATCGTTATCTTTTTTAAACTTTGTCTAATATCCAATCTAGCATCATAAGCACCTCTTGTGCTGAATCTCATATAGATTTTGCCCAAAAATGCAATCATCCCTTATGGAAAACTAGAAATTCTTCATCTCTTTATCTTTTAAGAAAAATGAAAATATTAACCCCCACAAAAACCAGTCATTTAGGTATGAAACGAAACCATTTCCACCTTGTAGTCTAAGAACTATCCGAGTTAAAAACATAAGATCTTATACAAGACACCAATTCTCCTTAGGCATATGAAGCATTTTACAACAAAAGAGAACAACAAAAACAAGGAAAACTTAGACTGGTTATCAATTACCTGCCACTCAACAAGTTCCTTGCAGAACACAAATTCCCTTTACCGTATAAAACATCATTATTCCAAAATCGTACTCAAGCAAAAGTTTTTCAAAATTTGACCAAAAAATGCACCATCACAATTTCAAAAAGACATGGTTACTATTTTCCAACCCTTATTATCAAATATGTTAATATATATTGATGATATATTGCTATTATTCAAAGACATGGATACTCATGGTCATCTCCTTTCCCAATTCCATCATATTGTTCAAAATTATGGAATAATTCTATCCAAGAAAAAATATACGATTACGAAAATCTGAAATTGACTTCCTCGAAATGTGAATTTCTAATGGACAGTATCACCTACACCCCCATAAAGCACAAAATCTCGTTGATTTCCCAGATTTCCTGACTTTCAAAAAATAGGTCCAACAATTTTTTGGTATTGTTTTACATTTTAGTCTTCATATCCAAGCTTAGCCAATAGATTATCTATTTATTCTCCTAAGTAAAACAAGATCCTTCCCCATGGACTTCATTCAATCCAGACTAGAGTTGTATCTTAAGACTTTGGCAATGAAATTTTCACCTTTACAAATACCCTATGATGGAATAAGAATACTCCAAACATATGCTAGTGATGAATAGTGGGCAACAGTATAATATGATGAAATGCAGGAAAAAGAAATGTTTTGTGTATACAAGAGCGCCATATTCAAACCAGTAGAAATGCACTATCACTCAACGTTCAAAGAAATTTTAGCAGTTAAGAGATGCATTTAGAAATTCCCTTTTCATCTCACAGAATATTGTTTTAAAATTGAAATGGACATGTCTTTATTCTCAAGAATGCTAGAATTCAAGCAAAAGATATTACCAAATAGCCAATTACTCAGATGGGCCAACTGGTTTACACAATGGTCGTTTGAAGTAAAACACATTAAGGGCATTGATAACCACCATGCAGATTTCTTGTCAAGAGAAAAACCACAAATACTACCAATTTCTTACTTCCATGAAACTTTTTTTGTCAAAAACCAAGATGCTACCAATTTCTTGCAAACCAATTCTAGAAATGCTCTTTACCGTGTCACTTGTATATATGTTTTCACCAAGACCATCTAATCCAAAACCTCCACCACCAGGACCAGCCCTGCTTGACATACCATCAGATATACATAAAACTATCCTAAAAACATTCATTGAAGCTAGACAGAAAAAACACGCATATATCCATTTACGCATTATCTTTAGAAAAAATGACATAGCCTTCCCAGGATTAAAAACTTCACCCTGATTATCTTTTTCTTTCCCTTTTTCAAATAAATTACCCTTAAGACTTTCCAAAAGGAGTCTTATGTTTATCCAGGTATTGGTTAGAAAAATACCATTTAGGGTTTTCAAGTTCAAGATATTGGTATATACGTTTTACCAATACATTGTGAATTATACACAAATCCCATGTATTTCTCTTGAGATATTGCATTTAGCCAAAATGCTTTTCAAGTTCAAGATAGTATCACAATGTGAAGAGCTGCTAACACCCCATCTAATCCAGTATATCCTATTTACTTTGTAGCGTCCGACATATTTCATAACCTATAACCTCATACATCTCTCAGAAGAGCAGCCAAACCAATACCTTGCCCATTACACCAAAATGGAAGTTCTCGGTTCAAAACTTATAAGATTGCAGATAATTTTCATGATCAAGAATATAAAGTCAGAATGTGCATCCCCAACAATATTGATCCAGGAACCATCCCACAAGCACTTATATTTCTCAGTGTTGAAAGCCAATGGGAAGCAATCGAATACCCACTTATGGAGCAGTTGCAAGAACACCTATTCAACTAGTACACCAGAAAATATGAAGAAGGATGACTCGGAAGAATAAGAGGTGATTCATCTTCAGAAGAGGAACTAATCGGATTCAACTCAGAGCCTGACACTGACTAAAGTCAGCCTTTACTTTATGTCAATCGGCTTTATGTCAGTCAGTCGATTTTTACTTTATGTCAGTCAGTTATCTTTTACTTTATGTCAGTCAGCCAGCTTTTACTTTATGTCAGTCAATTGTCTTTTACTTTATGTCAGTCAGTCAGCTTTTACTTTTGTCAGTCAGTCGGCTTTTACTATAGCAAAATAAAGCTACTATACGATGTGATAGTTCACAGGTTGTTACTATATCTGGCCACTATTCAGAATTAAAATGATTTCAATTCTGATCCTCTTTTAGTCTTTAAAAGGGACATCCTTCTCTCATTGGAGGTAAGAGGTGGCAGAGTGATGTGCTTAAGTCTTAAGTTCCAATTTGAGTTCTAGTCCAAGTCATATTTGTCATGTAAGTTTCCCCTTTCATTTCCGTATTTCATGGATTGCAGTTATAATATAAGTTGTTGTTTATGTCCAGGCTCTTGTCCGCATAAAAGGTTATACCTATGTTAGCACTTTGTTGCTAATGAAAGTAGTATCTCTTGTTATCCCCGATCTCCACCCATGGTATCTTTTTATTATGGCCCATAATATTGAGATCACATACATATTCCCCCACGTCTCTTGTTTAATCAAAACTTACCAAAAAGACAAAAAGATCATATGCGCTTTATATGCTTTGTTAGGTCTATATTCTCATGGTTTTTGAATGCTTTCTGTCATAGAAGCACCCTTGGCGTTTTCATATTTAGTGTTGTACTAAATCCCCCCGACACTCATATGCTCTGTGATCGCCATACTCTGGATCTTTCACGTAAAAAGGGTTAGGGTTTCTATTTCAATTAACATACCTTGTTTTAGGTTTTATTTAAAAATGATTAGGGTTTTTGATAATATTTTTTATTTTATCTTAGGGTTATGTATCTGTGAGTTCCATCTACTTTGGGTTAATTTATTTGTGCGTTTATATTTGTATTTCATGGATGGCAGTTATAATATAAGTTGTATTGGTCCAAGCTCTCGTCAGCGTAAAGATTATACAATGTTAATACTTTGTTGCTAATGAAAGTAGCCTATCTTGTTATCCTCAATCTCCACCCATTGTATCTTTTCATTATGGCCCATAAAATTGAGATCACACTCATATTAATCAAAACTAATAAAAAAGACAAAAAGATCCTATGTGCTTTACCTGCTTTGTTAGGCTTATATTGTCATGGTTTTTTAATTCTTCCTTTAATATAAGTACACTTGGCCTTTGCATATTTATTGCTCTACTAAATCCCCAACACGCTTATGCTCAATGATCGCCATACTATGGATCTTTCACATCAAAAGGGTTAAGGTTTATATTTTAATTAACTTACCTTGTTTTTAGGTTTTATTTAAAAAAGATTTAAGCTTTTTATAAGCTTTTTATTTTCTCTTAGGGTTCTTGATCCGTGAGTTCCATGTACTTTGGGTTAATTTTTCTGCACTCCTATATCTGTATTTCATGGATTGCATGTATAATATAAGTTGTTATATTTGTCCAAGCTCTTGTCTGCATACAAATTATACCTATGTTAACACGTTGTTGTTAATGCAAGTAGTCTCTCTTGTTGTCCCCGATCTCCATCCATGGTATCTTTTCATTATGGCCCATAATATTGAGATCACACACATATTCCCCCACATGTCTCTTGATTAATCAAAACTTACCAAAAGGACAAAAAGATCCTATGTGTTTTACATGCTTTGTTAGGTATATATTCTCGTGGTTTTTTAATACTTCCTTTCATATAGTACTCTTGGCATTTTCATATTTATTGCTCTACTAAATTCCCCAACACCTGCATGCTCTGTGATGGCCATACTCTAGATCTTTTACATCAAAAGGGTTACGGTTTCTATTTTAATGAGCTTACTTGTTTTAGGTTTTATTTAAAAAAGATTTAAGGTTTTCATAAGCTTTTTTATTTTTTGTCTTAGGGTTCTTTATCTATGAGTTCCGTCTACTTTGGCATAAGAAGAGAGACTACTTTCATTAGCAATAAAGTGTTAACATAGGTATAATCTTTATGCCGACGAGAACTTGGACAAATACAATAACTTATATTATAACTGCAATCCATGAAATACAAAAATGAAAGGGGAAATGTACATGACATATGTGACTTGGACTAGAACTCAAAACTTAAGCACTTGACTTTCCCACCTCCTACTTCCAATAAGGGAAGGAGGTCCCTTTTATAGACTAAAGGAGGATCGGAATTGAAATCATTTTAATTCCAAAAAGTGGCCAAATACAGTAACAACCAGTGAACTATCACATGATATAGTAGCTTTATTTTGCTAAAGTGAAAACTAACTGACTGATATAAGGCAGACTGAGTGACTGAAAGTTAAAGATGACTGACTGACATAAAGTAAAATCCGACTGACTGACATAAAGCTGACTGACATAAAGTAAAAGTTGACTTTAGTCAGTGTCAGACTCTTGAGTCATATCTGAATAGTTTATCTTCTGAAGATGAATCGCCTCTTATTCTTCCGAGTTTCTTTCTGCATATTTTTTACTGTAGTAACTGAATAGGTGTTCTTGCAGCTGCTCCATAAGTGGGTGTTGGATTTTTTCCCTTTGCTTTCAACACTGTGAAATATGAGTGCATGTGGGATAGTTCCTGGATCAATATTGTTTGTGCTGCACATTCTGACTTTATATTCTTGAATTCTTGATCATGAAAATTATATGTAATATTATAATTTTTTAAACCGAGAACTTTCATTTGGGTGTAATGGACAAGGAATTGGTTTTGCAGCTCTTCTGGGGGATGTACGAGGTTATAGGATATGAAGTCTGTTGGACAATGTAATGTGAATAGGATATATTGGTTTAGATGGGGTGTTAGCAGCTCTTGCCATTGTGATACTGTCTTGGATTTGAAAAATGTTTTGCCTAAATACAATGTCTCTAGAGGAATATCGGGGATTTGTGTATGACTCACAATATATTGGGAAAGTGTTAAGGCATAAAATTAAAACCCTAAATGGTATTTTTTTTATCAATATCAGAATAAACATAAGGCTTCTTTTGGGAAGTCTCGTGGGTATTATATTTGAAAAAGAGAAAGAAAAGGATAATCGAGGTGAAGTTTTAATCTTGGGAAGGCTATGCCATTTTTTTTCAAATGTAGTGCGTAAATGGATATATGCGTGTTTTTTCCTTCTGGCTTCAATGATGGTTTCTAGGATAGTTTATGCATATCTGGTGGTATGTCCAGCATGGTTACCGATTTTGGTGGTGGAGGTTCTAAATTGGATGGTCCTGGTGGAAACATGTATACAAGTGGCAAGGTAAAGGGAATTTCTGGTTTTAGTTTTCAAGGAATTGATTACATCTTGGTTTTTTACAACATAGCTACAAGGAAGTAAGAAATTGGCAGTATTTGTGCTTTTTATCTTGACAAGAAATCAGCAAGGAGGTTATCGGCGCCCTTCATGTGTATTACTTCAAATGACCATTGTATAAACTCGTTGGCCTAACTGAATAATTGGCTATTTGGTAATATCTTTTGCTTAAATTAGAGCATTCTTGCGAATGAAGACGTATCCATTTCAATTTTAAAATGGAGAGATGAAGTTGGAATTTCTCAATGCCTCTCTTAACTACTAAAATTTCTTTGAACGTCTTTCTGCTGTTTTGAATATGCCGCTCTGGTATATGCCCAAACATGTCTTTTTCCTGCAATTTCTTCATTTAACATTGCCACCCACTATTCATAACTAGCATTTGTTTGGAGTATTCTTATTCCATCAGAGGGTATTTGTAAAGGTGGAAGTTTCATTGCCAAAGTCTTACGATCTTGAACAGCTCTAGTCAAGAATGACGTCCATGGGAGACGGTCTTTTTTGAGTTGTGGGAATAAATGGATAGTGTACTGGCTAAGCTAGGATATGAAGTCCGACATGTAATTAACAATACTTAACAATTGTCGGACTTGTTTTTTGGAATTAAGGATATTTGGGAAATCAATGAGAGTTTGTGCAATATGGGGTTTGTAAGTGATATTATCCACCAGAGATTCTCATTCCGAAGAAGCAATTTCAAATTTTCCAAATTGCATCTTTTTCTCGAATAGGATGGTTTTATAATTTTGAACAATATCATAGAATTGGGAAAGGAGATCACCATGAGTATCCATGTCTTTGGAAAATAGTAAGATATCATCAATATAGATTAACATAGTAGATAATAAAGGTTGCAAAATAATAACCATGGTTTTTTGAAATTCGGATGGTGCATTTTTCAAGCTGAATGACATAACTGTCCATTGAAAGTGGTGATTTGGAATGCAAAAAGCTATTTTGTAGCATTCATCTGAGAGAAGTCCTAATTTCCAAATCTAGATTTTAGGTTAAATTTTGAAAAAACTTTTCCTTGAGTAAGATTTTGGAATAACAACGTTTTACACGGAATAACAACGTTTTAGGAACTTGTTGAGTGGCTAGTAATTGATAACCAGTCCCAGTATTCCTCGTTTTTGCTCTACTCTTTTGTTGACGTAAAATGCTTCACATGCTCAGGGAGAATTAGTGCCTTGTATAAGACCTTGTATTTTTAGTTGGGATAGTTCTTGGACAGCAAGGTGGAAATGGTCTGATATCATACCTAAATCACTAGCTTTTAATATTTCCATTTTTCTAAAGGGATGATTGCATTTTTGGGCAAAACCTATATGACATTCAGCACAAGAGGTGTTTATGATTTTAGATTGGTTATCAGACAAAGTTTAAAAAAGATAAAGATTTGGTGTTTTTGTCGAGGGTAGCAAATTATCTTGGTACCAGAGTCCTTTTTGTGTCCAATCTAGCATGGGCATGAGTGTATGCAGGACATCATATCCTATAAGCATATCTTTTCCTAGGAGATGAGAGCCTAAAACTTTAGTTTTAATGAAAAAATCTAGGAAGAGTTTTATGGTTGTTGGATCACTTGTTTTTATAAGAAAAAATGAATACCCCTATACATGCAACTTGAATTGATGATAATAATACTCAGATAGAGTATATAAAGCAAAAAATGCTTCAGTTTGGTTAGGAAATAAAAAATTTCTTATTCCAAAAATTTTATGTTTTCATTTTATGCATGGTAATTTTATTCTAGAAAATAATTTCTTTCAAAATTACTTCGAGGGTGTCTCCTTGCAATGGAACTGACTATGAAAAATATGTCAGTGAAACTACATGAGTTTTTCATGATTAGAAAATAATTGTTGCCTAGTTGAAATAAGATTGGTTCTTATTTCTATATCTAACCAAAGCTCAAATATGTGTATATTGGTATAATCCTAATCAAAATAACTGTCGTATTTCGACAAGGTATAGATACCTCAATATTAGTTGTTGCCTTGTATAAGAGACTTAATGATCCTCTTAAAGTAATAATAGGAGGATTACAATCTAATCGGGTTACTGGAACTGTCTGGTTTAAAATTTAACCTATTGGAAGTACTATCGGTTTTAATTTTGAAATCTCTTGACTATGATTTGCCCTCGGATCCGACAATTTTCCCATATGTATTCAAAATTTTGACCTATTTTAGAGAATATTGTTTTTTCTTACCTTGTTCAGCTCATCATAGATTTCATTGGGTATTTTAGAATTTCAGTAAAAGCTAAAAACTTGTTTAATTTCAATTGGAAGAGATTGCTTAATATATTTTTGCATCTTTACAATAATCGGTTCCAAATTATAGGATTGAGCAAATTGAGAATATAGAAGAAGGGTTTCTCTAGTCTTCTTCTCTATTTGGCTGTATCCCAAATTGATTTATTTTCCTTGTTTAGGGAAATCCTCATTTTCTCCTTGCTTAGGAGTGGCCTCCTACCATTGTCTATCTGATCAATCTGTATTCCTGCTGAGAAAATATGTAAGAAGATTATTAGTACATTTGATAAATTCAACCTAAAAATTATAATGGTGATTTTCATTGGATCATTGAATTATTTTGGGATTATCTTCCCCTTTTTTATTTGAAAGAAAATCTTTTAATGTTGTTCTGATAATAAATTCCTCCGATGCCAGATAAATATGGAATCCTTTTAAGATTGTCAGAAGTTCTTTTTCATATACAATATAGTTTTTTTCATTTGGTTTGAATTTTCCTTAATTACAACCAGAAATGAGTTCTTCTTTGTCTACCACCGCTTTCAAATTTCGCCCCAATTTTCATTTGAAACATCAATCTCAAGAATCAGTTGGTACTTTGTCAAGATCTGCCTTGATTTGGTTTACCATTTCAGAGTCTTTATTATCCCAAGTGAATTTTTTATCTTTTTTGAGTTTTTCTAATAAAGGTTTTTCCTTTCTAGAGAAAGAGATCTGGGATAAGATTTCTTCCATAATTGAGAATTCCTAAAAAAATTTGCAGATGTTTTTTTTCTATAAGATTATCACGGAAATTTTTTATTTTTGCAGTAATATGCTCATGTAATCTTATTCCTCGTTGGTCTAAGATTATTCCTAAAAATATTTTTAGGACTTGGGATAATTCTATTTATCGCATACTATTTTTAAATGTTTTTTATGATCTTCTAATATTTTAGAAAATACCAGAACATCATCAATGTATAATATAAAAAAAAAATTTAGATCCGAAAAAATTTTGGCCATCTATCTCTAGAATATCTGAGGAGCATTACAAAATCCAAAAAGCATTACTTTCTATTGATAATGGTTGTAGGGTACACTAAAAGCAGTCAATGGCTCTGAATCTTCTATTAGCAATATTTACGATAAACTTGATTTCAATCAAAATTACTGTAATAAGTTCTTGCTCTAATAGTTCTTTTATTTGAATAGAAAACTTGTCTATATCCTTTTTGATAAATACCATTGGTTTAACTCTAACAATCATGTTTGGGTCACAGAGTTTTAAGCTATAGTATCTAGGGTTTTTTTTTACCATAGTTTTAGTGGGTTGTCACTAAAATTTGGTGCAAGGATTTTATATACCCAGTGATTTTCATTGAGTTCCTTTATTTCATTACTTTTTGGATAGAATCATCATGCTTTTGCGGTGAAAATCTTATTTGACAATGATACTTGTGTTCTACAATGATAGAAATTGATACATTTTCTCCTTTTTGATTAATGACCAATTTATCATTATAGATTGTCATTTGATAGTGATTTTGAAGGAATCACCATGCAAAAAAGGAAAACATAAAATTTTTGGAATAGTAAATTTTGTATTTCCTAACCAAACTGAAACATTTTTAGCTTTATATTCTATATGAGTATTATTAACATCACTTCCAGTTGCATGTATAGGGGGTATTCATTTTTTCCCATTTTTCTAATGGTATAGCAGTTGGACTACAGGCACAAGTTGTTGCTCAAGTGTCGACCAGAATATCTAGATGATATGGTGTATAGCCTGAAAAATTAAATTCGCCTAAACAAATAAATATCTCTTTCGATTTTGGCTATGGGAAAAAATAATTTCATCATCTTTCCCAAGTTGTATTCTAGAAAAAAAACTAAGTATTGTTGAATTTCCTCTTGTTATTCATCTTTTTCTTCTTTCCGATTTTCTGAAGAGGATCCGAGAGAAACATGTATTTGAATAATTTTAAAGCCTAATGGTTTGGGATCATTAGGCTTTTGATCAATTTGATCAAAACTTAGTCTCATTTCTTAAAGAATATTTGTAGGTTTATCAAGACTTAACTTTCTATTTAAAATTCTTTGATCATATATTATTTCCAGTGGCGTGGAAAGTAATAGGATGTACCTCTTTTTTTGAAGTTTAATTAGTAAAATTTTAAAACAACCAATTTGTTGGGATATTTAGATCTCACCAATTGATTAATTATGATTGTATTTTTGTGTCAAAATTACGCAGTTAAAATACTTCTACAAATCGATTGTCTATATCTTTTGTAGATGTTTTTGTAGTACTTGTCAAGCCATGGATTGCTTTTCATTCAATTGCAAGAACGAAACTATGTTATTTCATTCCAACATTTTTTGTTTGAATGGCTATCTTAATAGTGTCTTGGATATTTTTATCTCGTACTGAAATAAAATAGTTAGGTTTAATTTGAAATCAGACTTTTTCAGTAACCAGATTAGATTATAATCCTCCTATTATTGTTTTAATATGATAATTAAATTTCTAATCCAAGGCAATAACTAATATTGGGGTGTCTATTCCTTATCGAAATAAAACAGTTATTTCGATTAGGATTATACCAATATGCATATATCTAGGCTTTGCATATTATTGTATCATCTTTATAACTTTAACTTTGTCGAAAATTGTTATTTCAACATAGCCATTTTCTAAGGCTTTAGCAGATGTATTACCACTAAAGTGCTCGAAATGTCTTGCAATCTATAATTGGAATTTAAACAGATTATATATTTCTTCTTTTTTGAGAAACTTTAATTTTTCTAATTTAGATTCATTAATAGTGAATTCTTCATGAATTACATCTCCTAGTTTAAGATCATATTGTTCTTCATCATTAGAGTCTTCAGATGGATTTTCTTCATTCATCATGAAGACTATTTCTGAATCCGAATCATTGTCTTCTGATTCAATTTCTACTTCAAATATGATGGATTCGTTATCAGAGATTTCTTCTCCAAAATAAATATCAAGATTACTTTCTTCAATGACTTTTATCACTTTTTTGGTACTTTTTCCTTTTTGAGGACAATTAGGGTCTATATGTCTTTTTTCATTGCATATATAGCAACGACAATCCCTTATAGGATTATTGTCTTTTCTCTTAAAAACATATCACTTTTTACGATTAAATTTTTTTCTTTTATTCAATTTTTTCCATTTGAATTTTTTTCTTTTTAAAAAATTTCTTTTGGAATTTCTTTTCGCACCCTAATTCAAAATTATTAATAAAAATTCGGTTATAGTCGTTCAACCTGAGTCCTTTCTTGACATGTTTTGACACTTTTAGATTTAGACAATATTTTTCGATATTTTTAAAAACAAATCTTATTCTATTTCCAAGAGTATCATTTGATGTAGTTTCACTGACATAATTTTCATAGTCAGCTTCACAAGTATCATCCCAAGGAATTGGTAATTTATGGAAAATTGTTTTTTTTTCTAAACATTTATTTTAACATCGTCTAATTTTTTTTTCCTTTTTAAGGACAATTATGGGCTATATGTTCTTATTCATTGCATATATAGCAACGACAGCCATTTATAGGATTATTACCTTTTCTCTTAATAACATATCGCTTTTTACAATTAAATTTTTTTCTTTTATTCCATGTTTTCCATTTGAATTTTTTCTTTTTGAAAAATTTCTTTCCGCACCCAAATTCAAAATTATTAATAAGAATTCGGTTATAGTCCTTGCTTGACATGTTTTCACACTTTTAGATTGAGACAATGTTTTTCGCTATTTTTAAAAACAAATCTTATTCTATTTCCGAGAGTATCATTTGATGTAGTTTCACTGACATAATTTTCATAGTCAATTTCATAAGTTTCATCCCATGGAATTGGTAATTTATGGAAAATTGTTTTTTTTTTTCAAAAATTTGTTTTAACATCGTCTAACGTTTGATACCACTTTTGGTACTCTTTAACAAAAAACTCAAATTCTTGAATTTTGCAGAGTTTTAATTTTGACAATGTATAATCTGCATCAGTTTGCAAGCTATACTCGTCGACATGTCCACAAAATTCCTCTTTTAGGATTTTTGTGAAATCTTTTAGGATATCTTCCATATATTTATCTTTATCAGAGACAAATGTAGCTTTTTCTACTTGTCCTCAGGTTGAATGCTCCCATTTTCTAAGAAATTGCAGGGTATCTCCTTGCAATGTTACGGCTAAATAGTCCAAGAATTTTGCTTTAGACCAAACGCCTTTATAATTATCTATAACCAGGGTCATTGATTGAGCTCAATCCATATGGTACATTCTTTAAATCAAATTACGTACCATGGATTGTTACATTTTGTTTATTTAAATCATACATTCTAATGTACATCTCCTAGTTTAAAATCTTATTGAATTTAGATTCATCAATAGTGAATTCTTTATGAATTACATCTCCTAGTTTAAGATCTTATTGTTCTTCATCATTAGAGTCTTCTGGTAGATTTTCTTCATTCATCATGAAAACTATTTCTGAATCTGAATCACTATCTTTTGATTCAATTTCTACTTCAAATATGATTTGATTCGTTATTAGAGATTTCTTCTCCAAAACAAATGTCAAGATTATTTTCTTCAAGGACTTTTATCATTTTTTTTGGTATTTTTTCTTTTTTGTGGACAATTAGGGGCTATAAGTCCTTCTTCATTGCATATATAGCAACGACAACCTTTTATAGGATTATTGCCTTTTCTCTTAACAACATTTCGCTTTTTACGATTAAATTTTTTTCTTTTATTCCATTTTTTCCATTTGAATTTTTACGTTTTAAAAATTTTCCATTTTTTCCATTTGAAGTTTTTCTTTTTGAAAAATTTCTTTTGGAATTTCTTTTCGCACCCGAGTTCTAAATTAATAATAAGAATTCGGTTATAGTCGTTCAACCCGAGTCCTTTCTTGACATGTTTTGACACTTTTAGATTTAGGCAATGTTTTTTGGTATTTTTAAAAACAAATCTTATTCTATATCCAGGAGTATCCTTTGATGTAGTTTCACTGACATTATTTTCATACTCAGTTTCACAAATTTCATCCCAAGGAATTGGTAATTTATGGGAAAAAAAAAATTTTCAAAAATTGTTTTAACATCGTCTAGCATTTTTTATACCACTTTTGGTAGTCTTTGGCAAAACACTCAAATTCTTATTTTGCAGAGTTTTAATTTTGACAATGTATAATTTGCATCAGTTTGCATGCTATACTCGTCGACATGTCCACAAAATTCCTCTTTTAGGATTTTTATGAAATCTTTTAGGATATCTTCCATATGTTTATCTTTATCTAAGAGAAATGTAGTTTTTTCTACTTGTCCTCAGGTTGAATTTACCCATTTTCTAAGAAATTACAAGGTATCTCCTTGCAGAAATATCACATTTATTTCTACTTGTCCTCATCTCTTTTTTTTCGATGAGAGAGAGAGAGAGATTTGGTTTTGGGGTAGGCTTTAGAGAGAGAGAAAGTCCTCGTACACATAAAGAAGTTACAGAAACATAATAGGGCTAGGGTTTTAAATGTTTAGAGATAATTTTTTCTTGTCTATTGTTAGAAATAAATGTGATATTTCTGCTTTTAGTAAAATTGTGATATTTCTTTCTACTGTTTTGAATATTTAGACATTGTAAAATTCATGTGCAAATGACTGCCTTATTATTTAAAAATTGACATTTTTTCAATTGATTATAGTATTGTTGTGAAATGTTTATTTGTGGATTGATATCCTATAAATTGTGATAATTCTGTATTCTTGAATTTCTATAAGAGTTTTTCTATACATATTAAATTGGCAATTATGCTATAATGCCTTTACAAACTGCTACCTTTCTAAATTTGAGCCCAAAATATTTGATTGGTTATTTTTGAAATGTTATAGAGAGTGACTGTTATTAATGGTTTAAGTGAAATTCATATTAATGATTTAGGTGATATGTTGAGTACATGATATTGCTGCTTTCGAATGTTTAAAGAGATTTAGAAATAATTTAAGTATGCAAGTGGACTCATCCGGTTCGCCGGTGAGGTATAAGTGGACCTATCTGGGACGCCGGTAGGGATTAAGTAGACTCATCCGGTACGCCGGTGAGGTATAAGTGGACCTGCAGGGATTAAGTGGACCTATCTGGGACGTCAATAGGGATTAAGTGGACCCATCAGGACGCTGATGGGGTATATAGGTGACCTACTTGGGACGCCAGTAGGGTATTTTATGAAATCCTTTGAATTATGCACTGCCATTAAAAGTGTTATAAGCATTTCAATTACTCGGATTATACTTAATTATGCATTTATTGAAAGTGAAACTGTTGATGCATTTCTGTTAATAGATCTCATTTTGGAAAATATTGATATCTTTCAATCATGATTATTTTTAGGATTATGATGATCACTTACTGAGTACCCAAACTCATCAAACTATGGTAAACATTTTTTCAGGATAACTGCGGATTCATTTTGAGTGCTAGTCAAGATCAACCTTGGAAGATATTGTTGTTGTGCTAGCTTTCTTTTGTTACTTTGTAAGACCTCGCCACTGTAAATTTGTCCTATCAATAGATGTATATATGTTTTGTCGGTCACATCTCAGGAATAACAGTATTGTAAATTCTTGAGGTGTGACGAAACGCCTTTATAAATATCTACAACCAGGGTCATTGTTTGAGCTCAATCGTTAATAGCCTGATTATATTCTCCATATGGTACATTCTTTAAATTAAGATACACACCATTGATTATTACATTTTGTTTGTTTACGTCATCCTTTTTAATGTTAACATCTGGAATAGGATTCGAAAATGCAGGTGAAGCATTTTCTTCTTCATTTTGAAGAAATTCTTCTTGCTTAATATTTTGAAGATATTCTTCAAATTCTTTAGGTGTTCAGGATTTTATTTCTGGATCTGATTTAAAATGATCTAGTTCTTCTATTTTTCTTTTTCCCGTTATTTCTGAAACAAGGGTTTTAGTCTCTTTTTTCGATTATGATTCTTTATAAGAATCTAATTTTACTTCACTTGTAGCGATTTCTTTATCACTATCATCGAGGTGATGCTAAGATGATAATCATTCTTTATAATGAGTTTTTCATGATCATAAAATAATTGCTACATATTTGAAATAAGTTTGGTTCTTATTTCTCTGTCTTTTACTTTTATATATCTAGACTTCCAATATTCAATCTTCGTCTAAAGATAATATTTCAGTTCCATAAAATAACTTTTTTTAGTTTCATATGGAATTTTGGAATCCGATACTTTATCTTGTAGTGAGGAATTCACATTTGATTAAAGCATCTTTGACTCTTGATTTAGATTAATATTTTTTATTGTTCCTAGGTTTTCTAATTTTTCTTCTATTTTTGTTAATTTGCTAATCATTTGCTTATGATTATTTGTTTGAATTTTAATTTTTAATTCGAAACCAACTATTACATATGTCAATCAAACCATTTAGACCCCTACAAACATTTTTAATGTCTTTTTCTGACAATATGCCTATGTGATAATTATGCTCATAACTACTTCCTTCCAACTTTATATCTTTAGATAAACAAGTTCCTTCAGCCATATAAAAAGTTTCTTTCTGGTACCTAAGACCTCCTATGAAATTATTTCCCTTCCTTATCCTGGCCTAACACGCTCTCTTGGCAAAAATGGCTTGGACTACAAGGTATTGTTCACAGGTATATGAGTTTTAAAAGAAACTTTAAATAGTGCTGAATAACAAGCAAATAAAGAGCTTAAAATGAGAAGAAAATTACTTACAAGGTATAATTCTCATGATGGACTATCTTCAAATTCTTTTATTATCGAACCCATAACTGCTCCGATACCAATTACAGTAAAACCCATTTCTTTTATTATTGAACACGTAACAACTCTAAGGACACTGCCCCTAAGACTCCAACTGCGAAAAGATATTCCAAAAGACTATGATTGATTAAAAAATAGTCCTCGTCCTCATGATGAATGAAAAAAATCCATTTGAAGACTCTAATGATGAAAACAAGTTCTTAAACTAGGAGATGTAATTCATGAACAATTCATTATTGATGAATCTAAATTAAAACAATTAAAGGTTCTCAAAAAAGAAGAAATATATCAACTATCTAAATTCCAATTCTGTAATGCTAAAGGCTCATAAAATGGCTATATTGAAATAACTATTTTTGACAAAGCTAAAGTTACAAGGATGATAAAACAACATCCAAAGCTCAAATATATGCATATTGGTATAATTCTAATCGAAATAACTGCCTTATTTCGACAAGAAATAAATACCACAATATTATAAGAAATTTAATGATAATATTAAAGCAATAATATAAAGATTACAATATAATCTAGTTACTGAAAAAGTCTGGTTTAAAATAAAACCAAACTATTTTATTTCAATATGAGATAAAAATATCCAAGATACTATTAAGATAGTCATTCAAACAAAAAATATTGGAATGAAAGAAGATAGTTTCGATCTTGCAATTGAATGGAAAGCAATCCATGAATTGACAAGTACTATAAAAAAATTAACAAAAGATATAGACAATCGATTTGTAGAAGTGCTTGAACCGCGTAATTTTGACACAAAAATACAACCATAATTAATCAATTGACGAGATCTAGAAATCCTAGCAAATTGGTTGATTGAAAATTTTCTTGATAAAACTTCAAAAAATGAGATACATTCTATTACTTTCCAAGCCTCTAGAAATAATATATATTTTAATGATAAAAAACTTTTAAATAGAATGTTGAATCTTGATAAGCCTACAAATATTCTTGAAAAAAAGAGACTAAGCTTTGATCAAATGGATCAAAAGTAAAAATCCCTAATGATCCCAAAACCATTAGGCTTTAAAACTATTCAAATACTTGTTTTTCTCGGATCCTCTTCAGAAAATCTGAAAGAAGAAAATGATGAACAGCAAGAAGAAATTCAACAATCTTTAAGTTTATTTGTAATACAACTCGGGAAAGATGAAATTATTTTTTCCCATTACCAAAATCGAAAAAGAGATTTATTTATTTTTGGGGAATTTAATTTTTCAAGATATAAAATATATCATCTAGATATTCTGGTAGACACTGGAGCAACAACTTGTGCCTATAGTTCAACTGCTATTCCATTAAAAAAAAGGGAAAAAATGAATACCCATATACATGCAACTGGAATTGATGGTAATAATACTCAGATAGAGTATGAAGCCAAAAGTGTTTCAGTTTTGTTAATAAATAAAAAATTTCTTATTCAAAAAAATTTATGTTTTCCTTTTATGCATGGTGACTTTAATCTAAGAAATAATATCCTTCAAAATTACTATCCAATAGAAATCCATAATGATAAATTGGTTTTTACTTGAAAAGGAGAAAAGGTATCAACTTATATCCTTGTAGAACACAAGTATCGTTGTCAAATAGGATTTTCACAGCAAAAGCGTGGTGATTCTATCAAAAAAATCAATAACATAAAGGAAGCCAATGAAAATCACTGGGTATATAAAACCCTTGCACCAAATTTTCGTGATAACCCACAAAAGCTAT
This sequence comes from Amborella trichopoda, assembly GCF_000471905.2. The sequence goes on from NW_006497138.1 coordinate 1,250,740, forward strand.
GGACAAAAAACCCCGGATACTGTAGCTTAAAACTTTGTGACCCAAATTAGATTATTAGAGTTAAGCCCATGGTCTATACCAAAAAGGATATCGATGAATTTTCTATAAAAAACAAAGAACTCTTAGAAAAATGACTTGTAGAACCAATTACAAGTGCACATTCGAGTATTGTATTTATGATAAGAAACCATAATGAAGAAAAAAAAGGAAAAGCCGGAATGGTCATAAACCATCAAATACTAAATCAGAATCTACAATTTAACGGATAGTTTATACCAAGAAAAGATGTACTAATCCATCAAGCACATAACTCAAAATATTTCAGTAAAAATGACTGTAAATCAAGTTTTTGACAAACGGAAGAGTCTCAACGATTGACTGCTTTTAGTGCACCCTACAGCCATTACCAATAGAAACTAATGCCTTTTAGATTTTGTAATTCTCCATAGATATTCTAGAATAGGATGGATATAATCTTTTCAGACCTAAAAGATTTTTATGTAGTATACATTGATGATGTTTTGGTATTTTCTAAAATATTAGAAGATCATAAAAAACATCTAAAAGTAATATGAGACAAATTCCTAGACAATGGAATTATCTTAAATCCTAAAAAGATTAAAATAGAAAAAACATCAATTGAATTTTTAGGAATAATCTTAGACTAGCAAGGAATAAGATTACAAGAGCATATTATTACAAAAATTAAAACTTTCCTTGAAATAAAAAACATCTACAAAGTTTCTTAAGAATTCTCAATTATGGAAGAAATTTTATCTCAAATCTCTCTAAAACGGAAAAACCTTTATTAGAAAAACTCAAAAAGGATGAAAAATTCAATTGGGACAATAAAGGCTCAGAAACGGTTAGAACAATTAAGGCAGATCTTGTTAAAGAATCAATTGTTTACTTCCCTAAAGATGCGGATAAACTTCTTCCTGAAAATGATGCTTCAAATGAAAATTTGGGCGCAGTTTTGAAAGCATTGGCAAATAAATAAGTACTCATTTGTGGTTATAATTCAGGAAAATTCAAACCAAATGAAAAAAACCAATGGTTTAAAAAGCGGATCGGTGACCCGGATCGGGCACCTCAAAAACCGATCCGGATCGACGAATCGGAGATCAGGATAGGGAATCGGTCTGATTAAAGCTTCAAAAAAATCCGAAAAAATTATTAAAATTCATTAGAAATGTTGTGTTTTAATAATCCAATAAGAAATGAGGGTACTACATTGTTAACTTTCATTTTTTTCATCAATTTGTGAATATTGAGATGCTCTTTCTCTGTATGAACTTATGTTGACCATTAAATTTACATCACACAAAAGAAATCATAGAATTACATGGATTAATTATATAATCATATATGAACTACAATAAAGAGTTGACTAAATCGATGAAAATTTGGCCACTAAAATCTCGAATTGGCAGAAAACCCTAATCCGCTAAAAAAACCCAAATTATTACAACCTAACTAACTATAATATTATATACCAACAATATTTTATAATTATTTTATTATATAAATAATAACAAATCCAAAATATTTGATAATATCATCTAATTAAAATGTATTATTGACAACTGTAAGAAAAATAGTATACTACATGATTTATAATACAAAAATTAATAAATAAAATAAAAGATTTGGTTATCAATGTAGAAATTATTAGAATGCGTACCAATTTTCTTTAATTTTTTAGGTTTCTAAAATAAATTAGTGGAAGAGATTGTTAGTAGAAAGAGAGAGATCTCAAATGGCCTCATTGTATGAATCCTATCTTTAAATTAATATTACTAAATTTATGTTAAAGACCATCTTGTTATAAAAATAAAAAATATAGTTAGATCATTTATTCCTAAGTTGTACGAAGAAATACCTTTTATTTTTTTGACAAGAAATACTTATTGTGTTATCTTTTATTTTTTTTTACAAGAAAAATATGATACTTGTTGATTATCTTTGTTTTTTTTTTTTGACAAAAGAAGAAGATGTACTACATTCTTTTTTTCTTGTTGTATTACTTTTTATTTTTTTTTAAAAGAAAAATAAAAAATGATGCTGCCAAAGTACATTTTATTTTTTTATGCTTTTTGTTTTATTTTTTTTGCAAGAAATACTTATTATATTACCTTGTATTTTTTTTACAAGAAAAATTAAAAAATGTTGTATTATCTTTTTAATCTTTATCTTGAAAAGCCTTTTATTTTATATTTTTTCTATTTTTTTACAACAGTATTTTTTGCCTTTGTTTATTTTTTTACAACAAATTGAATTTTTTTTACAAGAAAAATAAAAAAATGTGTATTATTTGTTTTATCTTTATCTTAAAAAGCCTTTTATTTTATATTTTTTCTATTTTTTTACAACAGTATTTTTTGCCTTTGTTTATTTTTTTGACAACCAAATTTTTTTTGAATTTTTTTGTTGGCGCTAGGGGGTTCAAACTCAAAAAATAAACAATTTTGTGATGCGCTTAGGGGTTTGAACTCAAATATTTTTTGGTGTTCGCTATGGGGTTCGAACTCAAGACATACACCCAGAATTCGGTGTTGTCAACCAACATGGCCACGTCGCCACATGTGATTCTTCTAGCTTCCATAATAATATATATTCAATGATATTGCTTTAATGACTTTTTGTGGGAATTATCCCACATCGAAGGATGAGTGTTGCTTGGTTCTCTATAAAGTCATGTGTATTAGATTTTCTGTTGTGCTTGTAGAAACGTGAGGGAGGCAAAAGTGAGATGAGTTACCATGTGTGGCCACGTGTCACTCATGTTAAAGCCAAAAAAATACCGGTTTTTTCTGTGAGACTCGCGATTCACTATTCGGAATTGCCCGGTTCACGGGCGATTCCCGGTTTTTTCGTGGAACCGGCTCGGTAGCAGGCGATTCCCGAGTCAAACCAGGCGAGTCTGGCTCGACTCGGCGAGTTTTCAAACACTAAGAAAAACTATATTGCATATGAAAAATAACTTATAGCAGTCTTAAAAGGAATAAATATATTTCATATTCATTTAGCATCAGAGGACTTTGTTATCAAAACATATCATAAAGCAGTAAAATATTTTCTTACAAATAAAAAAGGGGAAAATAATCCCAGAAGAATTTGATGGTCTAATCAAAATTCACCATTATAATTTTCAGATTGAATTTAGCATAGGTACTAATATTGTTTTTGCAGATTTTCTCAGCAGGAATATAGATTGATCAAATGGACAAACGCAAGAGGCCACTCCTAAGCAAGGAGAAAAAGTAGGACTTCCTTAAACCAGGGAAAGAAATAAATTTGAGATACAGACGAATGGAGAAGACTAGAGAACCCTTCTATATTATCAATTTGCTCAATCCTATAATTTTGTACTGTTCTCTTACAAAGACATTGTAAATATACAAAAATATATTCAACAATCTCCTCCAGTTGAAACTAAATAAATTTCCAGCTTTTACCGAAATATCAAAATACCCAATGAATTCTATGATGAGGAAAACGAGGTATGGAAATACAATATTGTTAAAAATAGGTGAAAATGTTGAAAACATATGAAAAAATTGTCGGATCTGATAGCAAATCAGAGCCAAAGAGATTTCAAAATTAAAAGAAAAAGTATTCGAGTCATTTAAACAAATGGACTGAAATGAGGAATTCTCTTTTAATAAAATTAATTCATTTTTAGAAGTGGTTCTTCTAAAAGATAGTCAATCTAGTGAATCAATGTTTGAAAATATTAAAATAATATGTTTATATGAAAGGTAAAATACGTTTTACCATTTGAAGTATTTGAAAAAATTTCTAAAATTGTTGATTCCGAACAAGTTTTTAAAATCCCGGATTTAATAAAACAATATTATCATGGACTGTATAAAGACTCCAAAAATAATATTAAAACTATAATTTAAATTGACTATGAAGAATGGTGTTTTGATGCCATTGATTGAGGAATTACAGGAAGATTGGTCTTCGAGCATCTAGACTGGATGTGAATAAGACAATTTCCAAATTTTATAAAAAATAAGCTTTATAAAAGTCTCCAAAACATGGAAATTTAATAAATATCTTACTTTTCATATTACAAGCACAAATGTTTGGAGGTCTAGGGAAATATTCTATTAAATGTATCAAATTTGGCATTTAAAAGAAACCACGAACAATTATTTCACTCTTGCCGAAGAAACTTTTGTAACATAAGAAGAAATTTTCAGACTGGATACCAAAAAAATTGCCATAAAAAATATTGTCTCATTCAATAAGGAAATTTGTTCCCTGAAAAATAAGTGATGTCAGAAGATTAGTTGTAACATCTTTACAAACAAGCATTTAAAAGAATCCACAAACAATTATTTCACTCTTGTCGAAAAAACTTTTGTAACAGAAGAAGAAATTTCCAGACTGAATATAAAAAAATTTGCCATAAAAAATATCGTCTCATTCAATAAGGAAATTTATTCCCTGAAAAATAAGTGATGTGAGAAGATTAATTGTAACATCTTTACAAACAAGCATTTAAAAGAAACCACAAACAATTATTTCACTCTTGTCGAAAAAACTTTTGTAACAGAAGATGAAATTTCCAGACTGGATTTAAAAAAATTTGCCATAAAAAATATCGTCTCATTCAATAAGGAAATTTATTCCCTGAAAAATAATCATTCATTCAAAATAAGTGATGGGAGAAGATTAGTTGTAACATCTTTACAAACAAGTCACTGTCTTACTACTAGCCATGGAAAAGAGTCAGAATAGTTTATGGCCCGATGTGAAAGACCCGAAAGGTTAGATCAGCCACTTGAATTTATTATGGAAGCAGAAGATATTTTTGGAGAAGAATTCGAAAGTGACTGTTGTGATTGGGAAGCACAAGGCAATCTAAGCGACTACAGTTTTGACAGTAATGGAGAAGCCAATATTCAAAATATGATGGAAGACTAGAGGTGTGGTGGGACCACACCAGCAAACTTATTAAACAAGAAAAACTTAACAAACAAGTAACTAGACGGATCGACTGCAGACCTATCTAGCACATGTGTCCAAAAAAGTGATAAAAGAATCTACTTTTTTAGTACGAAAAAGTTACTGACAGTACTTTTACGTTAAAACTGCCTACTTTTATACAATTATTGTTGCAAGAATCTACTTTTACTGTTGAACGTACAATCATTGCCAGCAAGATTTGTCCATTTGCTACCTTTAAGGTTGATTATAAGGATTCCAATATTTTTCTAGGAGGATATCAGAGTTCAATATTGTTACTGCTACTTCTATATAAAACAAGTCTATGAGGGTTATTGGTTCTTCTATTTCTTTAGAGATTATTTGGAAAGATGCTAAGGGTGCAGTAATTGATAAGGAATTCATTTCTAATATTGGTTCTATTTTGTAAATTTTTTATTCTGAAGTATCCGACTCAATATCAGAGTCATTTTTTAATTAATAGAATAGATTCAGGGTTCATCTCATCGTCTAATTAAAATACTAATTCTATATCAGAATCATCTTTTGTCATGTATTTATAGATTTGGTGCATAAGGTCTTTTCTTTTCTTTTTCTTGGGGCACTTTTTGGCGAAATGACCTTTTTTATTGCAAATGAAACATCAATTAGTGGATTTTTTGTGATATTTTTTCTTTCTACAGAACTTATATTTTTTATTTTTCTTGTGCAAGTGTTTGAATTTAGATTGTTTCTTACGCCTTTTATGGTTCGGTTCTTTTACATATTTAGAATGACAATCACAGCTATTTTCGGGTGGACATTTGATTTTAAAATTTGGTAAATTGCAAGATGTTTCAAGTTGTTGTGTCAAAAATTTCTATGAATTGTTTGTGAGCACAAAGTTGGTCTAGAGCCTCGATGCCCAATTGGTATAGATTTCTTATTGTAGTGTGTTCTAGGGTAGAGGAGTTATGGGATTTTATTATGTTAGGTACAACTATGGGTTTTGGCTTATAAATGTTTGTATTGTCAAATCCACCTATTTTGAAGAAGTTTTTTAAGCATTCATTTAAAATGGATTCCAATATTATTTTTATTAAATGAGCAACATTTTGAAGCATGATATTATTTTCTGGTTTGGTCAACCTAGTGTTCTGCTTGTCCTAAAAATTGAGAGTGAATATATCCTATGAATGTTTCAAGATTTTAGGCTTGGTATAGAATTCGTTGTCTGAATGGCCCAATTGCTACGATCCAATATTTTAATAGACTACTACATTTTGCTAGGAATTTTTTTTATGACAATTTCAAGGGGTTGGTCAAACATTTCTGCTTGGCACCAAGCGTACATATCATCAAAACATTCTTTATATTGGGTTGGGAGAATGACATAGATTGTAAATGTTTTCTTTTTATCTTAGATGGGGATATACTCTCTCATCAAAAAACATTTCTTCATCATGGTTCTGTGGATTTTGTTGTTGTTGCTGTTTTGGAATTGGGAATTGTGGATTTGGATCTTTAAATTGAGAATTTGATTGTTGTCTATCCATTAGGAAAATGTTGCTTGTTGGTGATTCTGTTGATGATTCTGCTATAAAATTATCTATAGATTCTCTTGAAGAGCTATCTAGAGATACTTCCACGTCTGATTCATCATAGATTGGTTGATCAACAATTTTTATTTCTAGTTAGTTTTCTTGGGTGACTTGGCTTTTTAGAAAGATTGAAATGGGATTTTCATATTCTATTTTGTTCACTGCAAATTTATTTGGCTTACTGAATGATGGGGGTTGTTCTTCTTTTATTTCTTGCTTTTGATGGCTCTCACTTTTTTGTGTTTTAGGTCGGGTTCTTAGTCTTCTAGGTGGTGATAAAATGAAGGATCAAAAGGAGTATATGATGATGAGGGTTTTAAAGGTTACATATAATTGGTTTTAGTACTATTTAGTTTTAGCAATACAGGTGTGAGACTATTAAAGAAGGTTTTATAACTGTCTAATTCTTCTGGTTTTGGCAGAGGGATAAGACCTTTTTCAATTGTTCTTAGTTGAGCTTCTTAGTTTCTTTTTTTTTTTTTCTTTTTTCTTTTAGCACTAGTTTTGCTCCCTGGAGGTCTTCATGGTATTTAGCATGTGATATTTCTAGTAATTGTTCATGAAGATTTTGGATTCTTGTTTTTAATTCAAGGACAATTTTTTGTACTAAATCTATCTTTGTGGTTTGTGAATTTTGATTCTTAAAGATTTGTACTAATGCTTGGTTTTGAACAATTTAAAGCTGCTTCAGCTGCTAAAGGTTGTTTTTTACCTTGGGCATTGACATTGGGATTGGTCATGTCCCTCGTACTAGGTTTTCAAGGGTTTTTAATAGAGGGAATTGCTCAGCGTAGTTTGAAGAAGAGGGGTCAAACATATAACATTCTATAGGACTTTTGAGTTTCAAATTTTTGTTGGGGCTCTACAAAATTTAAAGCCTTGATAGTATGGTATTAAAGGTGGGGTAGGTGGTGATGGCAGTCTTGGTAGCTTGTAGGGTGGGAGGTATTTTTTAGAGTGGGATTTAGTTGAACTGGAATGGGGTTTCCATATTCTACTAAAAACTCATATATTCCTGTAGGTTCACCAAGGGTAGGTGGTGATGGCAGTAGGTGGTGATGGCGGTCTTGGTGGCTCGTAGGGTGGGAGGCATTTTTTTAGAGTGGGATTTAGTTGATCTGGAATGGTGTTTCCATATTCTACCAAAAACTCATATCTTCCTGTAGGTTCACCAAGGGTTCCTACTGTGGGATCTCCATTTTCATACATCTCTCAAAGTTTTTGTTCCCAAGATTTCTTTTTGCTATTTGTCTTTGGCAGATTGTTCATATCTTCATCCATTAAGTCAAATTGATCTTGAATACAACCAAGGCATTCGCAAAAGGGGTTAAAATTTTTGTGATGTCTTTTATTTTTTCTTCATAAATGGGCGTTCCATCATTTTTGAAGGCTATGATTGGTAGTATCATCATTTGAGTTTGGAATAGGGGTTGTGCAAGGTCTATTGGAAGATTGGTTGGGAATCTGATTTATATAGCTCCATCTGTCATAGCAACATAAATGGGGTTTTTTGCTTGAATAAGTTTTTCAGCTGGTTATCTCAATTTTTCATAACAAGTGATCCACTTGTTAGGGAGAAGCTGTACCAATGGTGCCCCTATTTCACTAACATTGATAAATAGAGCTTTGTCTGGATTAAGCTCCTTTGGGATAAATAGTTTGTAAGGCATGATTTTGGACTCTATTGGCCATATGGTAATTAAAGGGTCACAATATGTGAGTCTGAGACGGTTGGGGTTCCAGCCATCTATATCTAGACTCTTAAGGCTTTTAGCATATTTGGATTTGTAAGGGTCATTATGAAGTTCGGGAAAAGGGTTATAAAACCATTTCACAATTGGCAATGCATGCATGCCCATATTTCAAAAGCCTTGTGTCTTCAAGTAATGCTATTTTGGATGATACTAGGAGGCCATCTCTCTCATGAAATGTTAATGGAAGTCTTACTGCTCCAATATGGATATGACCATAATTTTCCTTTTTAAGGCTTGGGAGATGTTTTGGTAGGGCTAAGGCAAAAAGTTGTTCTTCACCTGTTGCATTAAGGCTTGGGAGATGTTATGAGGAAGCCACTTGTTGATTCGCCAGACAAAAGAAAAGAAAAGAAGAGAAAAAGGATGAATGAAGAAGAGGAAAAAGAACAGGTTGGGAGAGAAAGATGAGATTATTAAGAAGAGGAAAGGAGAGAGAAGTAGAAGAAGAAGAGGAAGCCACTTGTTGATTCGCCAGACAAAAGAAAAGAAGAGAATAAGGAAGAGAGAAGAAGGAAGAATGAAGAAGAGGAAAAAGAACAGGTTAAGAGAGAAAGATGAGGTTATTAAGAAGAGGAAAGGACAGAGAAGAAGAAGTAGAAGAAAGAAAAGAAGAAGAAGAGGAAGAAGGAGAAGGTGAAGGAGCCACCTGTTAATTCAGCAGCCTTTCATTGCCACCTCCCCTAGGAGGCATCAACAATAGCACAGAAAAGGGCTCAGACCAAAGTCTGAATACCCCGGAGGATTCTTAAGATGCTATGTTAGGGGACAAACCCACTACACCATGCACCTCAGAAGAGCAGTAGAGTGGGAATGATATGAAGAAAAAAGGAAAAGAGCCAATAAAAAGAAGAGAAGAAGAAGAAGAAAGGGTCGAGAGAGAAGAAGAAGTAGAACAAAGAAAAGAAGAAGAAGAAAAGGAAGAGGAATGAGAAGGAGTCACTCCTTAGTTTGGCAGCCTTTTGGCCACCTTCCCTGGGAGGCATCAACGGTAGCACAAAAAAAGCACTCTTTCTCGTGTATCAAAAAGATCATTAAAAGGAATTACTAGAAAGGATTAGTATAGTGCTACTTCAAATCTATGGAGAAAACTGAAACACAATAGTAGAGGAGTCTCGCCTGTAATTAAAAGGACGGTGAGTGACATCCATAAACATATGTTTTTAGGGTTGCTCTTGAGTGAGCATATAAACTATAAAACAAAATACACTGGTACAAACTTTGGGACAATAATATTCTGGATAATGGCTAATGTTATTGGCAATGAATCATTAGTAGGACATGCCAAAATGAAGAAATAGACATGTCATATGAAACTAATCATGGAAAATGAATTTCCGACAACATTTTCTCTCTAGGTTCATATTACCTATCAAGTTCATATTCTTCTGAAGTTCGTACTATCTATCAAGTTTTGGACCATTATAGGCATGTCTCGTGCTCTTAAGAAGTCAAAAAGTTCAACTAGCATAATATATAAAATAGGAAAAATATATAAAGACAACCACCATTGTAGGTTCTTCTATTCCATTCAATAAATGCCAGACATAAATGACATACCTCACGAATGCCTAAACTGAAAATGTTTTCTTATCCCACCAGGTCCACAAGATCCAGCTTTCCATAGTTAAAAGGAGGGTGAGTGACATCCATAAACAGATATCTTTAGGGTTGCTCTTGAGTGAGCATATATACTAGAAAACAAAATACAAAGGAACAAACTTTGGGACAAGAATATTCTGGATAATGGCTAATGTTATTGGAAATGAATCATTAGTAGGATATGCCAAAATGAAGAAATAGAACTAATCATGGAAAAATGAATTTTCGACAAAATTTTCTCTCTAAGTTCATATTACCTATCAAGTTCATATTACCTATCAAGTTCATATTCTTCTGAAGTTCGTATCATCTATCAAGTTTTGGACCACTATAGGCATGTCTCATGCTATTAAGAAGTGAAAAAGTTCAACTAGCATAATATATAAAGACGACTATCCTCAATAGGAGAAATATATAAAGATAACCACCATTGTAGGTTCTTCTATTCCATTCAATAAATGCCAGACATAAATAACGTACCTCTTGAATACCTGAACTGAAAAAATTTTCTTGTCCCACCAGGTCCACAGGATCAAGCTTTCCATATTTAATAAGCACCTCATCCACTCATGAGGCTTCTTTTACACTGACAGTTCTAGTGTTGAAAAAACTTGAGGGAAGAGATAGACCCACTCCTAGGATTAGGGCCAGTGTCTTTAGACTATCGATCGCAAAGATCAAGCTTTTACCAGAACTGTGAGAGCTCTGTAAATTTTTGTATACCTCTCCATGGCCAAGAAACCCTTCCTAAAGAGGGATGGAGGAGGCCGTTTCCCAACGTTCGGCTTCCTCTTGAAATTTTTGAGAAAACGTGGCCCTGAAATCCTGGGAAGTGAGTGGTAACTTTCTAGTCATTAAATAACGGCACTCTCTTTCTAAGAAACCTCTTTTTTTAGTGATAAGCATTAAATTATAAGAGAGAGAAATATTGCATGTTTAAATGCCCCATGGCCACACACACGTACCAACATCTTCCATTTGGCCATGAGGGCCATATACTTTGAAATATCATAAAGTCTTTACCACTTAATGAATTTAACATTTATGCGCATATTTTGATCATGAGGCTTTCACGTAAGTGCAGTTATACATCTCATAACAAAAAATTTCCAAAGTCATGTCATGGTTTTTCACGTTAATGCGGGTTTTCCTCTCATGACCAAGACATCAAAAAATATTCCATTTGGGAGTTCCTAACTTATATATTTTTAATTCCCATCAAACTACATGCTTAATATTTCTGCACTTAAACCCTTTGTTAAAGGGTCAGCAATCATATCTGAAGGTGGCAAATAACTTACAGTTATGTCATTCTTTTCAATAATATCATAAATATAATAATAATCTATTTCAATGTGCTTACCCTTGGAACTATAAGCTTCATTTCTAATTGATGAAATAGCAGCCTGATTATCACAAACAATTTTAACAGGTCCGTCGGCTATATCCAGCTTCAAATCATTTATGAAGCTTTTAATCTAGACGGCATAAGTTGTAACAATGCTACAAGCAATATACTCGGCTTCTATAGTATACCGAGCTACACAACCTTGTTTCTTACTAGACCAAGAAACACATCCACCACCAAAGAGGAATACAATTACTGAAGTTGATTTTCTATCATTTGGGTCTCCTGCAAAATCTGCATCAGAGTACCCAGTAACCTCTAAGTTGTTAGCTTGCAAGCACAACTTGTAATTTTTAGTTTTCTAAATATATCTGAGTATCCGTTTTACAGCTTGCCAATGAGCCATCTCAGGATTACTCTGAAATCTACTTACAAGACCATATTCATGACTCAAATCAGGTCTTGTACACAACAAGACATAATTTATGCATCCTACAGCTTGAGCATATGGAATTCTTTCTATTTCAACTTTGTCACTATTATTTAATGGACACATTTTCATTAATAATTTTAAGCCTTTACAAACAGATGTATCTATGGGCTTGCAATTTTCCATCTTAAATATCTTTAAAATACTTTCTAAATAATTTTCTTAAGATAAACATAGAAGTCTTGAACTTCTATCTCCTGTTCTCTTAAAGCCCAATACATATGAGGTTTCTCCCATATCTTTCATCTCAAAGTGAGAACTTAGCCATGATTTGGTATGGTTAATCATGTCAATATCATACTGGCTATCAAAATATCATCCATATATAGTGACAATATAACAACATTGCTCCCACTTTTCCAAATATATACACAATGGTCTAACCTATTGGCTATATAACCAATTTCAGTGATTGCATTATGAAAAGTAAAGTACCATTGCCTAGAAGACTGTTTTAGACCATATAAAGATTTCTTAAGTTTATATACTTTGTCTTCTTGGCCTTTAATTACATATCCTTCTGGTTGTTTCATGTATATATCTTCTTTTAATTCTTCATTTAAGAAACCTATTTTGACATCCATCTGAAATAATTCTAGATCATAATATGCAACTATTGCAAGGATGATCCTAATAGATAAAAATTTTGCTACTGGAGAATAAGTTTCTACATAATCTATGCCCTCCTTTTGGGTAAATCCTTTAGCTACCTACCTAGCTTTATATTTATCAATGCATCCATTTTCATTAAGCTTTTTCTTTAGGACCCATTTGCAACCGATGGCTTTTCTCTCTTTAAAGAGGTCAACCAACTCCTAGACTTAATTTCTTTTAATAGAATCAAGTTCATCATCCATGGCTTGAGTCCACTCAGCTGAGTCATGTGAGCTAATAGCTTCACTGTAGCTATGAGGTTTATCTATTGTATCCTCACTCATTGAAGAGTAATTATCTTCATTCATAAATACATAAAATTCTTCTAAAGTCGTAGGTGGGGCTCTAGTTCTTTTAGGTCTATTTAGTATACTTGATTCAATTGAATCATTCTCACCAAATGTAGAGGGAGTCTGAGAAACGGGGTCTTCCAGACTCTTATCTTTATCAATTTCATGTACGTCAATAAGCTTATTTAAAATATTTTCCTCATCTATATTTTCTAAAAAATGAGCATCACGACTCTCTATTAATGATTTAGTATCATGGTTATTTACACTTTAGAATTTTTTGAATAGCCTATAAAAGATCATTTTATAGTTTTACTTTGTAATTTATCTCTTTTTTGCAGTGGTATAAGCGCATGTGCCCAAGAACCCCAAACTTTCAAAATAGTAAGGTCAGGTTTCCTACTTATCCATAATTCATATGGGGTCAAGTCTATAGATTTAGTTGGAACACGATTAATGATATATATTACAGTGTTGAGAGCCTCACCAAAAAAATGAGGTGATAAATTTGAATGGCTCATCATGGACCTAACCATGTCCATTAGAGTTCTATTTCTCCTTTCAGCTACACCATTTTGTTGTTGTATGGCATAGTTGTTTGGTGAATTATACCATGCTCTTTACAAAATTCAGAAAATAAGGCGGAGCAATATTCACCTCCCCTATCTGTTCGAAGAATTTTAATATGTCTACCTAACTGATTTTCTACCTCAGCTTTGTATTCTTTAAATGTTTCTAATGCATATGATTTCTTACTAATTAGGTATTCATATCCATAACGTGAATAATCGTCTATAAATGTTATGAAATATTCCATACCTCTAAATGTTTTCACATTTAATTGGCCACATATATCAGAGTGAACAATACTAAGTAGTTCACTAGACCTTTTCCCTTTAAGGAAAGACTTCTTAGTTAATTTACCAGAAATACATGGCTCTCATGTTTTGAACACAATTTCTCCTAAATTGGGGAGCAAACCTCTTTTAATCATTTAATTCATTTTGTCTTTATTTATATGTCCTAATCTTAAGTGTCATAAATATGGATCCTACATACACATAAAAACATCAAAAGAAGCATCAATATAACCAAAAAATGATGAACTTTCATTAATATTCAGTCGGTACAAATTGTCAACTTTAGTCCCATACACCAAAGCTCTAGAATGCTTCCCAATTGTAACCTGACCAGACCTGAACCTTATTTCATAACCCTTGCCGTCTAGCCTTGGGACAGAAATCAAATTGTGCCTCATATTGGGTGCATACAATGTATCAGTCAATAAGATATTTGTTTCTCCTGGTAAACATAGCTTGAAAGTACCAACACCTAGTACATCGTAGTAGGTGTCATTTCCCATATAAATCCCTTGGTTATCGCCTGCAATCTCTTTCAATCCTGTGAATCTAGCCTTAGTCCTCGAGACATGTCGAGTGGAGGCTGAGTCGACCCACCAATTTCTCAGGTCATGATTGGTAACTATTGATTTTAGGACTACGCAGATCAAGTCTTTTCTCTTATTTTGATTATTCCGAACATGGTTGTTATTTTGGTTCCTATTTTTATTTTTCAACTTAGGATAATTAAACTTGATGTGCCCAATTTTCTTAAAATAAAAACAGCTCTTCTCAATCTTATTCTTTTGATTTTTAAAATTTCTCCTCATTCCCTTATACCTAATATTTTTTTGATAATTGAAAGGTTTCTTGAGGATTTTTGATAATTGAAAGGTTTCTTGAGGATCTGAGAAGATGAACTTTGCGCAAAGTGGAGCTCATTTGACTTCTTTATCATTCTTCTCTCAACTTCAATACTAAAATGTATGAGAAGATTTAACATGGTTATTCTTTGTGCAGAATGGTTCAATACAATTACAACAGACTCCAAGATGGAGGGAGACTGTTAAGGACAATAGACACTTACATGCGATCGGTGACTGGATTCCCAGCTGCAGTAAAGTCCTTTGAGAACTGTCATTTTATTGACATGCTCAGTCACTGAGTCTGTTTCTTTCATTCTGCAAGAATTGTTTTCTTCTAACAACAATTGTACATGGGTTTCAGGAGTGGTCCTATACTTTTTAGATAGGGCGCCTATCATATTTAGAGCTGTGGTGTAATCCTCAAAGACTCTAATTAAATCATCTTCCATAATGCTCAACATAGTAGTCCTAGCTACTTTGTCATCTTCTAACCATTTTTCAAGTTTCCTTCTAGCTTAGGCTCTAAAACTGGTGGTTCTGTTTTAGGACATAATCTACCATATCTTGAAAAAGAATATATCCAATTTTTCTTTTCCACATAGAAAAATTGGTCCCATTGAGTTTTTAAAGTTTGGATAATTCTGACATGACTAACCTAGATGCCATTTTAATTTTTTAGATAATACCTAAAAGTTCAAAAACAAATTGTCTGCTAGCTAAATCAATAAGTTTGCCGACTCTCAGTGACCTGCAACTTCAAAGAAAAATTTTCTCGAACAGTTTATGTTCGCATTGCTGTGATGCAACAAAAAATTAATGAAGTAAGGCAACAACTATTTTTATGTGAAATCTTGCATAAGAATAATTTTCATAAATATGTGAATATGTCTTAGCACAAGATAGAGAGCTACAATGCTATTTGATATTTTTTAACAAAAAATATGGCATTGCATAATCACAAAAAAAAAAAAAGGAAAATTTACAAAATCAAGATCATGAAATTTTCTAACTTAAAGAGACCAAAGCATAGAATAATTATGCAATGCAGTGACAATTATTATACAAATAAAATATATCGAAAATCCCTAAATTATAAGTCTCAAAAAAAAATAAAAATAAAATAAATATATGCAATTGATATGTAAGCCTTTACTCCAATAGAATTAGTGCATGCATAATACGATTCAATAATAATAATAATAAAATGCACTAATTTTCAGCAACAAAAAGATGGAAGAAAGAAGATGCCAGCCGCCTGGTTTTCAGCAGCCCATGGTCAGTAAAAAAATAGATAACAATACGTAAATTTAGATGCTCAGCTACCTTGCATAGCGTAGACGATTTTTTTTTTTTTTTTAATTTTTTTTTTACAGTCTTTACAAATTACTATTATTATTATTAATTTTATTTGAAACTAGAGAAAAGAATTATTTACCTTATTTTCTATTACTTGACCGTGGGCTCAAGTATGTACTGTATCAGCAACTTGATCTGAGCGAAAATAACTACACAACTTGTTCCTAACTTGATCTGAGCGAAAATAACTACACAACTTGTTCCTACTCTAAAGAGAGAACCTAATATTGAGGCATATGCTAAGTTAAGATAACTCTTCGGCAACAACCTTAAACTTATTTTCTCTCTCTTCCATTTCTTTTGATGATTCTTCTAGCATCTCTATCTCTTTAACTTTTCTCCACACAAGATTAAACAGATGACTCATCCGAGTATGCTATGATCACGTAAGCCAAACACAATCTAGAGAGAGAAAATATGGCAAAAGAATTTACGGAGATAAAATATTCCAAAACCAACAATACCAGTAAAAACAAACACTGAATCGCAAATAAGGAGCAATAAATTAAGAGAGAAATTTATAAAAAATAAATAAATTCAGACTATTAAATTTAAGGTTAGAAAAAAAATTTACAACAAGATATAAGTGAATGACAAAGCACAATATCAAAGTTACTGTAAATTAAATTCAGGAAAAAAATAAGGTATAAAATACCAAAAAAAAAATTTGGGACCTGTAGGTTATGAGCCCACCACGCTTCCACAACCTGCTCTGATACCAATGTTGAAAAAACTTGAGGGAAGAGATGGACCCACTCTTAGGATTAGGGGCAGTGTCTTTAGACTATCGATCGCAAAGATCAGGCTTTTACCAAAACTGTGAGAACTCTGTAAATTTCTGTGTACCTCTCCATGGCCATGAAACCCTCCTTAAGGAGAGATGGAGACGGTCGTTCTCCAACATTCTGCTTCATACTGAAATCTTTGAAAAAACGTGGCCCTGTAATCCTGGGAAGTGAGTGGTTACTTTCTAGTCGTTAAATAACGACATTTTCTCTCTAAGAAGCCTTTTTTTAGTGATAAGCATTAAATTATAAGAGAGAGAAATATTTCACGTTTAAAGGCCCCATAGCCACACACACGTACCAACATTTAGAAAACATGGAATGGGAAACCGCATTAAAAATCAAGCATATTTAATCATGCATCATTTCTTAAAAGGATTGAAAACCAGAAGTCAACATACCGCAATATATTTCTTGTATTTATAATGCTCTGTATTTATAATGAAATATGTTACTATAAATACTATACATCCACCTGATGTGTTTGTTGAGTAACATTTCAGCAGTATGCCTTTTTACTGACCCTCTTCCCAAAGGTTATAGATCTCATTGGCACTATAGACAAACTCTTCGTCCAAACCTCTCACTACAATCCCTCCTTTTCCATCTTCTATAAGAGATATTGACTTCCTTGATTTATATTCAAGAGATCTAGGATATTCCTTGGGTGCTAATAAAATCAGTTATTTTTCCAAGAAGGTTATTATCATACTGTAAATGAAAGAAATCAACATATAGATAAAAGATCCAAAACTCTTACAATGTGCATATGATTGGTAACGCAAGAAATTCTTTTAATGTAAATCTAAGCTTTAGATCCCCCCCTTCCATGGTGTATGTTTTCCCTATGCCAGTTTTCCATTATGCAAATATAGTGCAGTTAAAACCTTCAAGGACTGCATTAATTATGGGTGTTATTGGCATGATCATATATTGCTCTTGAGATTTGTGGCCAAAAAGCTGCCATTAATTTTGTAAAATGAGATCAATAAAACTCTGATTCTTAGTGTAACTGTGTGATCAGAAAACCAGAATTCTTGTAGTGTAACCTTATAGAATGTGAAGGTCCTATCGATTCTGTTGCTATGCATAACAATCACCTCCCTTCTTTGCTCATTGCAAGAGAGAACTTTAAGTATGTTTGGTCTAAGTTCATCATCACTTAAAGATCTGCACAAGATCAATAAAAAGTAATTTTAGTATATCCATAATCACGTTCTACAAGAGCCCAATTAAGAATATTTGAATTAAAGTCAAAATTGACAGCATTATAGGAAATAAACTTGAGGACTAATTTCTTAAAACCATAGACAAATCTAAAACAATCAGATCATTAATATTTATTTTACAAACAGGACGACCAACCTCAAGGAAAAAATGATAAAATATTATGTAAAAACATCCTAGACCAACATATTAAACTAGAGCCCTTGAGTATTGGAGGAAGAGAGAGACAGAAGACAGATCTTGAAATGGGAATCAACATGGAGAACTGGAATTCCTATAGCGAGAACCATGAACGTGGACATGGTGATTGCATATACCTGCAGCTTAAGACACTCTGCACATTAGTCTATCTGTCTCTCTCATGCCTAATGATGGTGCAATCGGAAACAGGAGTCCCCACTGCTCTTCTCTTCTCTGAAGGAGGCGTAGGAAAAGAGGAAACATGCCCCCATAGAACCTAATTTATCTGCTGATGATGTTGGGGTTTGTGATCTTGAATCAAAGACACTATAAAAATTACCTGCAAAATCCAATCATACTCACCATCTCAGAAAAAATATTCCAAAAAAGAAAACTCAGCTGTTTCCTACTTGGGTCACAATAGGGTTTTAAACATCAGTCATGCAACTCTGGAGCATCATCGCTGGCTTCTAATTGAAAAAAAAAATCACAGAGAGAGTGAGGGAGCAGGGATGGTCCCATGGCATCATTCAACAAAGAATTCAGAGAAAGGCCTTGATGGGATGATCAAAAACGGTAAGAAATGAAAATTTAGTGAGAGAGAGATGCTCATTTTTGGGCTTTTGGCAGCAGGTTCTCGCTCTCGCTTAGAGCCAGAGGGTCATTTATCAAATTTTGAAATGGGGCCAGTGGGATTTTAACGGCCAGGATCTTGGTTCTTCCCGACCGTTGGGATATTCCCGACTGTTGGATCTTCTTGAGATTCAAACTTTTGTCTCGTTCTAATGCCCAAGCAACGCTACTTATTTTGGGCTGAGTGTTGCGCGAGTCAGCAGGTACAAGAGCTTGCTAACTCACAAACGCACCCTCTCTAAATTTCAGACGATGCACCAAAAAATTAGATTGTTAATTTTGAAGTTTTATTTTGGGTGCCAATCTTTAGGATTCGAAATAAAAAAATTTTGACCTCCAAGGTCCTAAAAAGGTTTCAGATCTCCATTGTCCGAAATAAAAATTTTGAACCTTCCAAAAGTCCGAAATTGCCCTATTTTCGGATCTTTGGTATTGAAAATAAAAAAAATTAGGTCCCTCAAGATCCGAAGAAGCATCGACTTAGATTTTTTATAAGCTCAAAAGTGTGATTTTTTACGAGCATAAAAGACTAATTGTCTCGAACTTTGGGACACACCCAGGCTATCAGATTTCACGTCGAACGGTTGTAAGTACTTATGACCTCCTTGTATCAAAGGTAAAATGGTCTCATTGTACATAATCTTTTTTATTACGAAAAATATACAATGAGAGTGTTTATCTTTGCTACAAGGTGATCATAATTAATCTTGACTGATTATATTTATTCCATTAACCAAGTTCAAACTTCAAAAGAAATTTTTTCAAACTTTGTGACACACCTAAACTATCAGATTTCACCTAGAATGGTTGTAAGTACTTATGATCTTCTTGTATTAAAGACAAATGACCTCATTATACACAATCCCTATTATTTATTGGCTAAGAATGAATAAAAATATAACATGACAAGTGAATACTTGTACATGCTCCACAAGGTTTTAAAAGTAGACACCTACCCACAGGATTATATTGTGTCTACTTCCTCATCCACAACACCTTTTTATAAATTTTTTCTAGCTTAAAATTTTTAAAACTACGTAATAATTATTACACGATTATTTTCAAAAGAAAAAAAATTGAATTTTGAGTTATTATTTTCAAAAGAAAAAAAATTGAATTTTGAGTTATTATGACACTTGGATCTAGCCCCTAAAAAATTTGACGGTCTCAAATCAATATTGAGGCATTAGTCTTTTTCAAGTACATACAGAGCTTTTTTTGGTTCTTTTTTAATTGAAATTAGTATATGAATTGTAGAGATTACATCCCCAAAAACTGAGATCTAAAAAGTATTTCTAATATATCCTTTGCTCGAGGGAGTAAATGGGCAATATACTCCTTCAAGAGTAAGAAGTATTTTGATTTTTCTTTTGATTGGGTTTCATTTGGATTGAATAAAAGAATTCAGACGAGGATCCAAAATTCTTAAACTCTTCAGATATTGAGAATCCGAAAGGTGTGATTTGTGGCACTTAGCACGAATGAAAATTCCCGATGTTGAAAATATGAAAAGGGCAATTTGGTTATTTTAAAAATACCGACAAAATTGTAATAACGGATGTAAAACAGGTAGAGTGGTAATAAAAAAAGAAAATTTAGATATATGTGTAATTTTTTCTCTTATTTTTTCTTTTCATATTCATGATCACCATTGCTAATTGATGAACCTATAAAAATATTAGAGAAAACATTTATCTCTAAAATAAATTTTAGAGGGAGGCTGCATGTGTACATCTGAATCGGCTTACACGTAGAAACACCATTCTTTGTTTTGCACTTTGCAGCTTTTTAACTAAGGCTGTGATTTGTATAAAGCTAAGGCCCTAAACAATCAAAGACCAACTTCAAATAGTGTGGAAAGATGTCATTTCAGTACTGAAAATCTTTATGATGGATTCAAAACTTATTTTCATATGTAATTATGAAATATCTAGCTTCAAAAATAATGTATATTAAACTGATCTATGAACACTTGAAAATCTTGAAAATTTACTGTCAAGATAATGCATTACAAGGTGCACTATTTTCAAGACTTGAAGTCTATTTTTTTTTTATATGTCTATGTATCTCAAAGTCAAGATAATTGGATTTTAGGATTTGTCAGCATTTACATAACTTTCACTTATTTTTTTGAGGTGCGTCTTAATTTGATTGTTTAGGGCCTCAACAGTACACAAACGTTTAACTAATCTAAGAGAGTTATGGCTGGCTGTATGGGGGTCATCATCATATGACATCATTGCTTTGAACGGTGATGAATTTGGAGAAATTGTCTTACCAAATCAAAATGCACCTCTCACATCATAACCGTCCATGGAATAGATGGGATGATGATAACCACATTAATATATTGACTTGGAGTGCCACGAGACCATAGTTAGCAAGTTGGGGACTATCAATAAATTGGCTCACTATAAAATCACAAAAAAATCTTTTTTATTTTAAAAAGTCAGATAAAAAACTAGGGTCAAAAATACAGATCGGTAAAAATACTTTATGTAAAGATATCGCCAATGTATCGTACTAGGCTCAAAAAATCGGAGTAAAAAACTTGGATAAATTTAAAATATTAGAAATTTTGAAACGGGGTTTCTACAAGTAAAAAAAATCAGAATAAAAAAATTGGATAAATTTAAGCAAAAGGTCTTCATCTTTTCTATCTTACAACCCCCTGGACCCCTTTGAACATCAATTTTTTACCCAAACAAACACTAAAATGAGACTCTAGAACTTCATATCTCTCTCTCTCATCAGCGTCTCTCTCTCAAAACTCCATTCTTTCGCAATACTCTCTCTCATCGCCCCATTCTCTCTTTTCAAACCTTCCACCTCGCTCCTCATAACAAAGCACATGCCCTTCACAAATTCTACCTCCTTTTTCAGCAACCCACTCTGTCGGAAAACTAAACCACCTGCCGCAAATTAGGATAAAATTATGCAATATGAAGGAAACAATCAAGTTAGAGAGAGGGTAGGTTATATAGAAGATCATACCTTTAGAAGAAACGAATCAATCCATTAAACTTTTTGTCTTAAGGTACTCCTTATCATTCTAATCACTTTTTAAACCAATTTTTGAGAGAGAAGAAACATGATTTTGAGCATTTCGGTCTAATCCACTAAGCTTCTCTATCTCTTAATTCTTTCATTTAGTTTTTTTATTTTTTTAAAATTTAGCTTAATGTTCAAATATGCACCTTCTGAATTGCTTTTAGAGATAGACAGGACAGAGAGATAAACAAACCCATAGTCGTAGAAGCATCAGAAACAAATAGAGTAAGTTTTAAAGTTTTCGTGGATCCTTGGATTGTTTTCCCACTTTGTAATCAACTTCTTATATTATATTAAATTTCCAACCATTTGAATGATTCAATATTTGCTGGTTAAATTATTTTTATTGAGTTCTATATATTTCTTTTTATTTGTTGATTCTATCTCTGATTTTCCATTTTTTTCCCTTCTATGAAGTCATGGCTTCATTTGATAAACTAGTGGAAAAGATCGAAACTGAAGAAGAGATAGGTGGTTTCCTTGAAAAAGTGAAGGATTTCATCCATGACATTGGAGAGAAGATTGAAGAAGTAGTCGGTTTTGGAAAACCCACTGCTGATGTCTCTACAATCCACATTCCATCAATCAATATAGAGAGAGCTGATCTTATAGTCAACTTTCTCGTAACAAACCCTATATATTGAAAATCTGAAGCCGCCATACACAAAGAGAGATTGCAGAAGAGGCTTTGATAGCCGGGCCCATACCCTATTCCAGATTTGAAAATCTAATTTTATCCTCACCCATATTGAAAATCTGAGGCCACCATACACAGAGAGAGATTGTAGAAGAGGCTACCCTATTCCAGATTTGATAGCCATGGATATTGGGGACCTCGCAGGCGAGCCCCATAACCCTATTCCAAATTTGACAACAAATTGAAAGGGGTTTCATGAATCATTAGGGCTATGAGAGGCTCTAATAGGGGGGCCAGTGGAGCAAGCCGTTCTCAAGTTTTAGAGAGAGAGAGAGAGAGAGAGAGAGATGAAGTTTTTAAGATAGGGTATCATTTTAATGTTTGTTTGGGTAAACAATATATGGTCAAAGGGGTCCAGGGGGTTGTAAGATAGAAAAAATGAAGATCTTTTGCTTACAAGCAATATTTTCAATTCTTGGGTCTCATGAGATATAGAAGTTAAAATAAGGGATAAAAGGATATTTTTCTAAATTAAAATTATGCCAAAGTCATAAAAAAATATACCATACCGTATAAATTTACTCATTAAATACTTTAACAAATATCACACCTACTAAGTAGGTACCAAAAAAAATACAAGAATGTTTTTTCCTCACTAAATTTTTTTAACTATGGTATAGTGACTATGATCACTTTATAACTATGGTTAAAGTTTAGGAAAAAGTTTATATAAGGTTGCAACCTTATAATGTAGCGCTACGGATGCAACTCAAAAATCCATCGAAAAATGTAGTCTTAATGTTGAAAAATCCTTTGATTGATCATTTCGACATTGAGATGTATGACCATGAAAAATAAAAAGATTTTCAGTCTCAGAAATAGTGCATTTTACAACATATTATCCACACCATCCATTTTCAAGATTTTCATACTTTTATAGATCTACTTGATTTTAACTATTTTTTAAATTTAAAATTTTATAATTAGATGCAAAAATAGATTTTGAGATAACACTAAGAACATTTTGCATCAAAATTATATACCATGATCAAATTTGAAGGCGCACCTTACCTCTACAGCTACAAATGCATCCATATGCAAACTGCACCCTAAAGTTTATATACATTTCTTTAATTGAAGACAGGGGTGGGCTCGTAGCCATCTGGTTTCACATTGCTCTGTTTCTAGAGAGAGAAAAGGAAGAGGGTGGTTTTTGGTTTGCACGATGAAACTAGGAACACTGAAAACGCTAGATTATTGGTTGGTGGATTTGATTAGTAACTCTATGGTCTCGTTCTGGGGTTTCAGATGATAATCATGGGGTTTCAGGTCTACAAGATGATATCAAGAGGGCTGGAAAACATAAATCAATCTTTGTTGAAGATGGGATTGTGAGCTCTATGGTTTCAAGGAGTTCAAAAGTGGTCACTAATTTTAAGATTTTGGTTGCGACTTTAAGGTTTTTGGTATCAAAGGGATTTGGCCTCCCATGCTTGCTCGACCTGTATCAAAGGGTTTTTGGTATCAAAGGGATTTTGCTCGAGACTTCTAGGATCTCTTCTTGTTGTGGTTGATAAATTCTAGGGTGTCTGGTATCAAAGGGATTTTAGGTCGTTAGAACTTGTAGATGAGGAGGCTTCTCCGGTGGTAAAAGGAGGGGGGTGGGAGAGTGAAGAACATGTAAGGGAGGAGGAGAAATTGGAAGAAGAGAGTTTTGGGGCTAGGATTGGGGAGATTGATCTCACTGCTACTTCATGCTCATTCTTACAGGAAATATATATATATATATCTTTCAAAAACAAAACTTATCGATAAAAAAAAACAATGTTTTAGTGTGGTTTAAATAATTATACAAAAAAATCACGTTTAAAACGTTTTTACGAAAAATACGTGATTTTTTTCGAATTTTTCAAAACAACGTAGTTTTAAACGGTTTCCATAAAGTCGTCGATTTTTTAAAAAATCATCGTTTAATCGGAGATTTGTTAACTATGCACGAGACACCTTAGACTAGGGTCATTGGTTCCATACAGTGTAGGAAAGCACGACTTGGCCCAAGAACCTAGCCCGGCGCCGGATCAAGTAACCTAGGCTATGTCCAAGTAACTCAGCTCGAGTTGAGCAAGTCTAGGGGTAGCAATGGACCCGATTAGACCCAAGACTTGGGGTATATACCTAACTTTGGGTCGAGGTATGGGTCCAAATTTTGGACCACTATTCGGGTCTGGGAACGGGTCCAAGTTTTGGACCCAAATACTATTTGGGTTCCAAGTCCGGGTCCAGCCGTACCCGACCCGTTGCTACTCGTAGGCCTAGCGATGCCAAAAAGTGTAAATAAATAAATAAATAAAGTATAAAAAATCTAAAAAATGTAGGTTTAAAGTAAAATATAACAAAACACATGTACATGAGGTTAAAAAAGTAGTTAAAGACCATTTACCTTTCGCATAAGGTAGTTACAATTAATCTTGACCATTAGATGTGAAATTGGGTCGCTGCATTTATTTGGATAGGCTCAAAGTCCAAAAGAAATGTCCTCGAACTTTGTGACTCACCCAAAGTATCAGATTTCATATTAGATGGTTGCAAATAGTTGTGACCTCTTTATACCAAAGGTAAATTGGCCTCATTGTATACAATTTAGAAGAAAAATAGATTTTTAAAAATTAATTTGGGACCAGAGGTATTTTGAAAATAATCTAAAAAGAAGTAAAAATATAAAAATAAGTATTCATGGCCAAAACCATTCACAATCTTCTCAACGCCTCTAGGCGAAAATGAATAGTGATTCGCCTACCCTCATCACCGTCCAAATTTCATCGCGCGGTCATGATTGCCAGGTAGTGTTTTATATTTTATTTTTTGTTCTACAAATCGGAATGATCTGAAATTTGGAGGGTATGTACATCTTACTAAAGCGTATCTAATAAAAATATAAAACAAATTATCCATGAGAAAAAGATCAAAATACCCCTGAAACTTTTCGAAAGTATTCTGGTCAATGTTTTTCATGTAAAATATTTTTTTTTATTTTTCAAAGATTCCCCTATTTTTGATGAATACACGATCCAAATTTCAAATCATTCCAATTGTTAGAAAAAAAATGAAAAATGAAACACTATCTGACAATCGTTAATTCACGATGAATTTTGGACGGTGATGGGGGCAGGCGAAATCACGATTCATTTTTGCCTATAAACGTTGCGTAGTGTTTTCCCATCTTTTCTCTCATATATATATATATATATGATAAAGAAATTTCTTTTTTTTTATTTTATATATATATATTTTTTATGGTCTCGAGCACGACCACCAAATTCGAGATACTCGGGCTCACTACGGTGGGAAGCCCGAGATACTTAGGTGTGTCCGGTTTGGATCTTCCGAGTAGGCATACACTAGTTCCGTAAGCCTTTGAACCAGGGAAAAGCCCCGAGCTACCTCAAATTAATGGATTATGTTACACATGAAATGTAAGGGTGTGGTTCGTAGAAAGCCGAGGCTCTAAACAATCAACGTAGAGCTCACCTTCAAATAGTATTGAGAAATATGGTTTCAATACTGTAAACCTTTGTGATAGCCTTAAAATATATTTCATTTCTAATTATAAAATTTAAAGCTTAAAAAATAGTGTATATCAAGCAAATCTATGAAAACTTGAAAATCTTAAATATTGACGGTTCAAAAATGCATTACAAAATGCACTATTTTCAAAACCTGAAATCCATTTTTTTTCTTATGTCCATGCATCTTGATGCCGAGATGATCAATTTGAGTATATTTGAGCATAAAAAAAAACCCTTTTCTAATGAATTTTTTGAGGTGCGCTCTAATTTGATCGTTTAAAGCCTATATAAACTTTTCCCGAAATGTAATGAGTTTTTAAAGAATAAAAAATATCAATAATCTATTTTATACCCTTTAGTGTTAAATGAAACCTAAATATCCGTCATGACAAAGTGTTAGAAATTCCAACTATGAAAATGAATATTTACATACAGTATAAGTAATGAATACAAAATTAAAATAAAATTAAAAATTACTCTTCTATGTAATTTAAAAATTATTCTTATATGTAATTAAGATATTTGAAATTTAAAATATTTTTTTACTGTAAAGAATCTAATGTATTTTAATGATGCGAAAGATTTGTAATAAAACTTTATGGTATTTAACCCATAAAGGAAAAAGCCAAAATAAGTTGCAATGCTAAACTGTAGAATTAAGGTGTACTTCAAAAACTCCATCTGAAAAGGCTGTTTTAATGTTGGAAAACCTATAATTGATCATATAGAGAAGAAGAAGGAGAAGGAGAAGGAGCCACCCATTAATTCAGCAAGTTTTCATTGCCACCTTCCCTAGAAGGCATCAACGGTAGCAAATTAAAGGTCTCAAACCAAAGTCTGAATACCTTAAGATGCTATGTTAGGGGACGAACCCATTGCACCATGCACCTCAGAAGAGCGGTAGAGTGAGAATGATATGAACAAGAAAGGAAGAAAGACAATAGAAAGAAGAGAAGAAAATGTCCAGAGAGAAGAAGTGGAAATGAGAGAAGAAGAAGTAGAAGAAAGAAAATAAGGAGCCATCGTTAATTCGGCAGGCTCTCGATCACGTTCCCTAGGAGGCATCAACGGTAGCACGGAAAAAGTTCTCATTTATCAAAAAGATCATTAAAAGAGATTACCAGAAAGGATTAGTCTAGTGTTTCTTCAAATCCATGAAGAAAAATGAAATACAATAGTAAAGGAGTCTCACCTGTAGTTATAAGGAGGGTGAGTGACATCCATAAACAAGTGTCTTTAGGGTTGCTCTTGAGTGAGCATGTATACTAGAAAACAAAATGCAACGTTACAAACTTTGGGACAAGAATGTTATGGATAATGGCTAATGTTATTGGCAATGTAGACAAGAATATTCTGGATAATGACGAATGTTATTGGCAATGAATCATTAGTAGGAAATGCCAAAATGAAGAAATAGACATGTCATATGAAACTAATCATGGAAAATGAATTTCGGACAACATTTTCTCTCTAAGATCATATTACCTATCAAGTTCATATTCTTTCTGAAGTTCGTATTATCTATCAAGTTTTGGACCATTATAAGCATGTCACATGCTATTAAGAATTCAAAAAGTTCAACTAGAATAATATATAAAGACGACTATACTCAATGGGAAAAATATATCAAGACAACCACCATTGTAGGTTCTTCTATTCCATTCAATAAATGCCAGACACAAATGACATCCCTCACGAACGCCTAAACTGGAAATGTTTTCTTATTCCCCCAGGTCCACAAGATCAAGCTTTCCATATTTAATAAGCTCCTCATCCACTCACAAATGTTTTCTTATTCCCCCAGGTCCACAAGATCAAGCTTTCCATATTTAATAAGCTCCTCATCCACTCACAAGGCTTCTTTCACGTTGACAGTTCTAGAAAACATGGATTGGGAACAGTTGCATTAAAAATCACGCATATTTAATCATGCACCTTTTCTTAAAGGGATTGAAAACCATAAGTCAATATACAGCAATATATTCCTTGTATTTATAATGCTCTGTATTTATAATGAAATATTTTACTATAAATACTATACCTCTACCTGTTGTGTTTGTTTAGTAACATTTCAGCAGTATGTCATTTTACTGACCCTCTTCCCAACATTTTTTCTCTAAGTTCATATTACCTATCAAGTTCATATTCTTTCTGAAGTTCGTATTATCTATCAAGTTTTGGACCATTATAGGCATGTCTCATGCTATTAAGAAATCAAAAGTTCAACTAGCACAATATATAATGACGACTATCCTCAATAGGAAAATATATAAAGACAACCACCATTGTAGGTTCTTCTATTCCATTCAATAAATGCAAGACACAAATGATGTACCTCACGAATGCTTAAACTGGAAATGTTTTCTTATCCCCCCTGGTCCACAAGATCAAGCTTTCCATATTTAATACGCTCCTCATCCACTCATGAGGATTCTTTTACATTGACAGTTCTAGAAAACATGGAATGGGAACAGCTGCATTAAAAATCAAGCATATTTAATCATGCAAATTTTCTTAAAGGGATTGAAAACCAGAAGTTAACATACAGCAATATATTCCTTGTATTTATAATGCTTTGTAGTTATAATGAAATATGTTATTATAAATACTATACCTTGACCTGCTGTGTTTGTTTAGCAACATTTCAGCAGTATGCCTTTTTATAGATCCCCTTCCCAAAGGTTATAGATCTCATTGGCACTATAGACAAACTCTTCCTCCAAACCTCTCACTACAATGCCGCCATATCCATCCTCTATAACAGAAATTGACTTCCTTGATTTATATTTAAGAGATCTAGGATACTTCTTGGGTGCTAATAAATCAGTTATTTCTCCAAGAAGGTTATTATCATACTGTAATGTGCCTTCTGTTCTTTAAAAGTGTCGAAAATCTGGTGAACTGCTCTTGGAATCACATCAGACAGGTAATTCACCTCAATATAATGAACGAAATCAACATATAGATAAAGATCCAAAACTCTTATAATGTGCATATGATTGGTAATGCAAGAAATTCTTTTGATGTAAATCTGAGCTTTAGATCCCCCTTCCATGGGGTATATTTTTCCTGCGCCAGTTTTCCAAAATGCAAATATAGTGCAGTTAAAACCTTCAAGGACTGCAAATATGGGTGTTATTGGCATGATCATATATTGCTCTTGAGATTTGTGGCCAAAAAGCTGCCATTAATTTTGTAAAATGAGATCAATAAAACTCTGATTCTTAGGGTAACTGTGTGATCAGAAACCCAGAATTCAAGGACAGACAAATTAAAAGTCATTATAATAGAAAGAAGCCCCCGTCTCTTGTAGTGTACCTTATAGAAGGTGAAGGTCCTATCGATTCTGTTACTTTGCATAACACACCTGCCTTCTTTGCTCATTGCAAGAGAGAACTTTAGGTATGTTTGGTCTAAGTTCATCGTCACTTAAAGATCGACACAAGATCAATAAAAAGTAATTTTAGTATCCATAATCACGTTCTACAAGAGCCCAATTAAGAATATTTGAATTAAAGTCAAAATTCACACCATTATAGGAAATAAACTTGAGGACTAATTTCTTAAAACCATAGACAAATCTAAACCGTAATAAAACAATCAGATCATTAATATTTATTTTACAAACAGGACCAACCTCAAGAAAAAAATGATAAAAGATTATGTAAAAACATCCTAGACCAACAGATTAAACTAGAGCACTTGAGTATTGGAGGAAGAGAGAGACAGAAGACAGATATTGAAATGGGAATCAACATGGAGAACTGGAATTCCTATAGCCAGTACCATAAATGTGGACATGGTGATTGCACATACCTGCATCTTAACACAACCTGCACATTAACCTATCTGTCTCTCTCTTGCCTATTGATGTTGCAATCGGAAACAGCAGTCCCCACTGTTCTCTTATCTTCTCTGAAAGAGGCGTAGACAAAGAGGAAACACACCCCCATCGAACCCTACTTTCTCTGCTAATGATGTTCGGGTGTGTGATACACTTTCAAAATTACCTGCAAAACCCAATAATAATTCACCTTCTCAGAAAACAGATTTAAAACAAGAAAACTCAACGGTTTACTACTTGGGTCAAGTTAGGGTTCAAATATCGGCCACGCAACTCTGGAGCATCATTCCAGGCTTCTGATTAAAAATGAGAAAACAGAGAGAGAGCAGGGATGGTCTTGAAGCATGGAAACAACAGGGTCAAGAAAGAGAGAGATCAATTTTCTGAAATGACAAACCGTGACATCCATTCAACAAAGAATTCACAGAGACATACCTTGAGGCCTTGATGTGGCGATCAAAGCTATAAGAAATGAAAATGGGGTGATGAAAACTGTTAGAAATGAAAATTGAGAGAGAGAGAGAGAGAGAGAGAGGGAGGCTTACTTTTAGTAGCAGGCTCTCTCTCTTGCTTAGAGAAACAGGGGTGAAAAGATAAATGAATTTCTAATTTTTGAAATGGGAGAAGAGGGGTTTTAACGGCCATGATCTTAGGTGGGTCTTCTCGACCGTTGGGTGTTCAAATTTTTGGCTTTAATTGATGGGAAAAGTTTGATTGATTAGGACGTTAATAGAAACAGTGAAATGGTTTTCGTCTCGTTTTGGTGTCCTAAGTACTCGTTGCAACATCATTTCTTTTTTTTAATCCAAGAATGATGGATTTGAACTGGGATGAATTGGGAGAAAATATGTTACCAAATCAAAATGCACGGCCTACCCTCACATCATCACCGTCCTTGCCATGGATGGGACGATGATAACCCCATTAATATACTGACTTGGAGACCTGGTCTTGGGCCAGGCGGAGTAACTCGATCAAGTTCACCTGAGTTAGGCAGGTCGTGGGCAAGCTAAAAAGTGTTTAAAAAAATAAAAAATAAAAAATTCCAAAAAAATATAAAAGATAGGTTTAAAATATGAGTAATGATCCTATGAGACCCTCCCACACACACATATATGTGTAGTACCCCAAAAGATCACCATTATATGTATCAAATTTAATAGTGATCCTCTGAAGTCCTACACACATGGGTGTGGGAGGATCTCATAGGATTATTATTTTTAAAATATAATTAAGGGAAATTTACAAAAAACCCCCCAAAGGGACTTTACAAAACCCCTGAAAGAGACTTTTTAGACAAACTACAGCCAACAAATTTTTTTTAGCAACTTTTACCTCAAATTGAACTTTCATAGCAAATACCTCCAAGTCAAAAAAATATATTTTTTTTTTTTTTTAATGAAAATGGCCATAGTGCCAGACTGCCCCCATTTTGTGCCAAACCGAAAGCCGAAAGTCTTAGACCGCATACTTTCTAAAAGCCCTAAGTGCCGGACCGCCCTCATTTTGTGTCAGATCACATGCCTAAAGTGTCGAACCGCCCCTATTTTGTACCGGCCAAAGGGTATTTTGATATTCATTTTACCTCTTGAAGGTATTTGTTAGGAAATTTAAATTTGGGATAAAAATTGCTAAAAAAAAAAAAACTTGATTGGGGGAAGTTGGTATGAGTTTGGGGGTTTTTATAATTTTCCCTATAATTAAATTATTAAAAAAGTAGTAAAAAGAAATAGATTTTTAAAAATATCAAATTGTGATGATGGGCATTTTAGAAATTAAAAAGGAATGAAAATGGAAAAATTAGTATTCAGGGCCCAAATACTTCCCAATCTTTTCAAAATAATAGAAAATATATATAAAAAATGTTTTACAAATAAATTTTTTATTTTTTAGATTTTTTATAATGTTTTTTAAACCTTCTTAAGATCCTGAGCCTGACCACCATTCTGGGGATACTTGGGCTCGCCAGGGTGGCGCACCCGAGTTGCTCGAGCGAGTCCGGATTGGCTCGCCCGAATAGTTTGAACGCTGTTTCGTAAGTCTTCAAAACAGGGACAAGCCCCGAGCTACCTCAAACTAGAGGATTTATGTTGCACGTTGAAATGTAATGAGATAATAAATTAATTTTTAAAGAATAAAAATGATCAATACGATGAAACTCAAAATATCCGTTAAGAAGAAATATTAGATTTTTAACATGCGAGGAAATATTGAAGATTTGGATACAAAAATAAGTAATATGAGAATAAAAATAAAAATGTAATTAAGATATTAGAAATGTAACTTTTTTTTTTCATTGTAAAGACAATATAATGTATTTTAATAATTTGATTTGAAAATTTGTAATAAAAGTTTATGGTACTTAACCCATAAAGGAAAGAGCCAATATAGGTTGCAACCTTAAATTATAGAATTAAGGAAAAACTCTATAATTGATCAGCTCGACATCGAGATGTACGAAAAAAAAACATAAACAGAAAAAAAATGAAAAGAAAAAAAAAGGGGATTTTGAGCCCTAAAAAGTTCACATCTTGCAACACTTTATATGGACCGTCCATTTTCTAGTTTTTTGTTTGTTTTTAGATCTACTTGATTTGAACTTTTTTTAGGTTTAAAATTTTATAACTAGAGATGAAAATAGATTCTTAGGTCATCCTAATAACTTTTTACAACAAAATACATATAGTCGTAATATTTGTGTTGAGTTTCTGTGGCCATTAAAGGCCTTATGATAGCATATAATTAATATCTGATATAGTGGAACATAAACAAAGTGGTAGTGTGGTCTTTTGTGGAACAGATTTGGCTTGACATGCTAGGAGAGAACTAAACTAATGAGGGTTTATGGGTTATCCCTTCCCGAGGTTGGAGTTTCCTGGATGATTGAGTCTAGGGACTGTATGACCCTTGTGTGTCATGGTTACACTTTAGAGACGAGGGCCAAAGCCTCATCCTCGAACTATCACACAGCATGTACATATGATATTCGTATCGGGAAAGCAAACCCCCTTTTAAAGTGAAGTGTGTACATATGCGAGAAATTACCCTTATGCACTATTAGGTCTAGGTGACCTTGGTTCGTCTCTAGATGAAAATCTGTAATCCATAAACTGAGATTGTATCATCTTATCTATCGGCTGACTTTGGTGGCCCAATTATGAATCCCTGTAGTGGTCTGTGGGTCATAGGAACCGCTGGGTCAGTTTGAAAAAGCAAGCGTGGATTGCAGTCCATAGTAGAAGGTGTAGTACTCCAGCAAATTCATAATTATTACACCTTGTTGGATTCCAATCAAAATTATTAAGATTTAATTATTTTTCATTATATGATTTTTAGATTAATTATTTGAAGGTGGCATGAACTGTCTGCTTCCCTATCCATGCTAGTGTATACACATGGTGCAAGATGCCCCTTAACTTTCCTTAATTGGATTGTAGAATTGGGAGCATCGGAACATAACATGGTAAGAAGACAAATTCATTTAGTTTCCCTTGTTCTAGTGGGAGGCATGAGCATTAGATGGGAAACAATATTGCTAAGGGTGTGGTGCATATAGGGTCATCTGGATCACCGTATTTTACAGATTTGACCATGTTACTTTATTATATACTCCATGATCCTGGGATGAAGAGTAGCCCACTTTTTAGTGTCTAGACCCTCTTCTACAAGGCAATTAGTTTATTTTGTAAGGGAATTATATTAGAAATCGCGTGGTTGATTACTTGTTTTTATTAGGTTTTCTCACAAATCAATTGTCAACAAATTTAAACCTTCCCATTCCAGAACCTTGTTTGATGGTAGTATCCACTAGAAAACTATTAAGGATTGAGGAAGAAAGTCAAAGAAAGCAATTTAACGTGGTTCGGCCAAAAAAGGGCCTACATCCATGGTGAAGGGAGTTCTCTTTTTTATTATATCCTCCACTCAATACCTCCCTTACAATATATAGAAAAAAGAGTCAAATACACGCCATATACAGATGAGTACAAATAGGAAGGAAATCCTTGAGTGCGTGTAATTATCCCTTGATGATAGGCAATCCAGTACACACCCTTGATGATAGGCAATCCAGCTCACATGACTCATTCAACACTCCCCCCTCAAGTTCGTGCATAGAGATTGACGGTACCCAATTTGCTAAGATTAGAGAGAAACTTGTCTTTCTCAAGAGCTTTGGTGAAGATATCTGCAAGCTGATTTTCGCTTTTAACATAAGGGGTACAAATAATTTTGTCTTAGACCTTTTCCCTAACAAAATGACTATCAACTTTGATATGTTTAGTTCTTTCATTAAAAATGAGATTAGATGCAATGTGGATAGCAGCTTGATTATCACAAAATAACCGAATCGGCTTAGTTGTCTTGAAGCCCAAGTCTTGGAGAAGAGATTTCAACCAAATAAGTTCACATATGGTAGAAGCCATGGCACGATATTGTTGGAAATATGACCTATCAAGGCCTAAATTCCAATAGTCTCTCATTTAATGGGAGCAATTGAGAGATTGAAATCTTGGCGCCTTGCGAAATGGAGCCCAGATTCTTCTACCCCGATTACACATGAGGCATCGAGAGTTCACGTGTTGAGAAAGCAATTTCTCAAGGAAGTGTGAGGGTCATCTCCTAGTCAGGATTTTATACGTTAGCTTCATATTTAGCTGCGATCGGTCATGGCTTGGAGAATCCAAATGAAAAAAATAGAACTCGAGTACTTATTGAGTATTCACCTAGTATAGAATGGTCAAGACTTATGAGACATAAGTGTGTATCTTGACACGAGAGCATTAACATGACATGTCATCTTCATTTCGTACGGGAAGTCACTCTTCCACATGCATTATTCGAGTTTGGAAGAGCCAGTGCACATGTGCTTTGAGATGACCTTTGTAATTGAGTTAGATCATGTCCCACAGGGGTACACCTGTAATCCATTGAGAGCTGGATGATCGAAAGTTCTGGCATAACGAATTTAATATGATCAATTATGTGTCTCTACTTTAGATTGTGGACCATAGTTCTATTGGGTCGATTTGAGACTCGACCGAACATCATTCGGGAGTGGCTCAATGGAGTACTCCGATACCTACAGTTATTAATCTGAGATCTCACTATACATTTTGTTCGATTTTATAATGATGAGAAAAACCTAAAAATTGCTCGAAAGTACTTTAAATATTTATTGTGAATTTTAGAGAATTATTCGAAATTTTATTTGTTAAAAAAATGAGGTTTTTCGAATTGTTTGACTCAAATTCCACTTTAGTCCTGACTGAATAGTGCCATGTGGCGTCCGAGTGGCCATAGGGCTGCCACGCGACACCCCACGCCTCACTTTAGGATAACCGCCTAGCTAGGCGCTGATCGCTAGGCGAGGGGGACCAGATTGGCATTTGGTTGCTTGCTTTATAGCGGGTTGTGTTATGGTGTCTTGTTATATATTGTTATATTTTGTTATATAGTGTTATAATTTAAGACCCATTTTTATCACATGTCTTAATTAAATCACACATAGGTCATGCATGGCATGTGTAAAGTTTAATTAATTTATTTATTTGATATTAAAATTTGAGTTGAAAAGTATCTTCACACACATGTATAAAGGGGACATTATCTTTAAATTGATTGGTTTGAAATTTTAGATCTACAAAGTGATTGGCTTTGATAAATTAAAATATCTTCACATGTGTAAGATTTGCCAATTACTTATTTGTCTTTTACCATTTGTAGTTTTCTGCTATACATTATTAAAAAAGAAAAACTAATGGTGTTTTTGTAATGGCATATTGGATGCAATTGGAATAAAAACATGGGTCAATGACAAATAGTAAAGTGGCATAACTTAGGGCTAGGGTGAGTAATAATAGTGTGAAATCCCATCCCTTCATCCTAGTGGTTGGATGAGGATGGGTGGCTAGGTACATTAGCCTCTCATGTGCCTTTGGATTAGTAGATCAAGGGTATTGATTGAGTCCAAGGTTACATCCATGTTATAAAAGCACATCATGAGATTTCAAACTCTAACTATCTCAACTCTTGAACCAATATGGAAATTTGTGCCACCCCCCCCTCCGCCCCCCCTTTTTTTTAGAGCTTTGTGAGAGAAAATTCAGTGTGTCATTGAATTTCCAAAAGTTTTTATTACATTTTTACCTATGGGCGTTCATAATCTTTTCATACAAGACTGTTTTGGTGATGCGAGGGACCGCCACGTGTAGTTTGGTTATAACTCTCTTGTTCTTTATCCGATTCGATTCAATCCTTTTGTATTATGTTTTGGATGATAATGGCCAATGTGTTGAGATCTTAAGAAGTGATTTTAAGGTGTGTAATTTCTTCTTAATTGGATTAGACACTCTTGTGAGATTGAAACACTTTTGTACAATCCGAAGGGACAAAATTAAGTCCTTATAGTGCTCGATTGCATGGCACCAACACAAGGGGTTCGAAACATGGCTTCCCGATTTTCATACAAGACTGTTTTGGTGGTGCGAGGGACCACCACGTGTAGTTTGGTTATAACTCTCTTGTTCTTTATCCGATTCGATTCAATCCTTTTGCATTATGTTTTGGATGATAATGGCTAATGTGTTGAGATCTTAAGAAGTGATTTTAAGGTGTGTAATTTCTTCTCAATTGGATTAGACCCTCTTGTGAGATTGAATCACTTTTGTACAATCCGAAGGGACAAAATTAAGTCCTTATAGTGCTCGATTGCGTGGCCCCAACACAAGGGGTTCGAAACATGGCTTCCCGATTTTAATTTGGCATTCTAATTCCTTTTTTAGTTGATTTTATTCCTTATAATTTTGTTTAGATTAGTTGTATGTTGTATTCAAGCTTTGGGACATAGTTTATGTAATTTGTGTTATGAAGTGTAATTCATAAGCTAGTCTTGCTTTATATATAATTGCCCCATAAGGGGTTGGTAGTTAAGTTTATTTACAGTGGATTTACAAGGATAGAAATGGTTGTAATTGTTATTTAAAGGATTGTAACTTATTCACTTAAGTTGGTTTTAAGCAAGTGGCTTGTTGAAGGGTACGCATTTTGCATTGTTTTTTGGCTTAAAAATTTGCTCTAGTCTTTGTATCCACTATAAATTGATATCAGAGCTAGGCTCATTTACAGCCTTTTTTAGGGTCTTTAGAGGGATTATAGAGTGCCAAATAGGAACCCATGACAGCTTGTTCGATATTCACCGAATTGCTTAAGGAGAAGAGGTTCAATGGAACCAACTTCTCCAAATGGAGAAGGAAAATTGGCTATGTGTTTCATGAGGATGGTTTATTGTCATTATTGAGTTCTAGACCACCTAATCCGCCAGCAATCAATGCTCCTCAAGTTGTTAAGGATGCATATGAGACATGACATAACAAAAACCAAAGTGCCACGAATATTAACCACCAAATTTCTACTATAATTGGTTGAAGCCGCCTCTGTCGAATACTGCATCAACCTGTTCATTAGTCCAAGCACCTTTTTGGGTTTTCACCTTAACTGGATAGAAGTGGCGCCGCAAAACGATTTTCACCAACTTCTCCTTTTATTGAGGCTCTTTTACCCCTGACTTCAAGGTCACGTTCACCTTTTATTTCCACTTTTACTCATGGCGCCCTTTCGGGTTCACCATGCCCGGTTTTTTATTTTTAGAACACTTATACTCGTGGCTTCATGGCCACGCGCTTCTTTCATTTTTACTCATGGTACCCTTTTGGGCTTTAACCATACCCAATTTTCTTTTATTTTTTGCAATCTTACCCATAACTTCGTGGATATGTCCTCTTGAAGCTCTCTTTTTACTCATGACGATCCTCATCGGATGCTCATCATGCCTGACTTCTTTCTTTTTTCTTTCCTTTTTTTAAAAGAAAACTTCCTCCTTGATGATGCATGGGACAAAGGGGTTATAGTTGTATAAGGCTCACTGGGGTAACAAATACCATGGGTGAGGCTTTTATTAGGAAAGTCGACACTGCTAGGGATGACATGAGTTTTGCAAGGTGATGAATGCCTCACGCTTGCTAGGTATAGGGGTTTTACGTGGACCAGTGAGTAACTGATAAATGAAAATTCCCTGGGGATAATGTATGTTTTCGGAGTAAAGGAATAATTACCTCCCTGGGGTTGTAAGGCTCCCTTGGGTGATGAAGGTATGACATGTTTCAAAGACTGGTTATGATGTACTAGCACCATTGGGGGGGTGTAGTGACTCAATGGGGATCATGGACCATTGGGGTGATGGTTTATTAGGAGTAGCAGCCCACTTGAAAGTAGTGACACACTGGGGATATTGGTCCTTTAGGGTTGATGATCCATTGAGGTTGATACTCCACTGGAAGTAATGTCCCACTGAGGATGATGGACTATCAAGGGTTCTTATGACTCTTTGAGCAAGGTATCACTCATGGAGTCTTAAGAAAATTCAAATGAGTAGGGTATGTTTGGTACTGCTCGATGGGGATAACGGAGTTCTGAGATGAAGCCCAAGTGAACAGTGGTTGTTAGTGAAATTGTGCATGAATTAATGGTTTGTCTAAGTGCCTACTAATATGAGAAGGTGCCAACAAGATATGTAGTTCCTTTAGAACACTTTAACTTTAGAATGTTTCAACAATATGGATGTATCTTATTCTATGATATCACTATGGGGCCATTTGGATACCTGAAATTATATTGTCTGTGAAATATACTACTAACGTAATACATTATTGCCTAACACAATACCTACAAATGAATTGTTACTGTTTGGGTAGTATTTAGATGCAACCTGGGAAATACATTGCTACTATTTGGAGATGTTTGGAAGAAATATGGGAAATGCATTAACAATAGTTTACCAACACTTGCTTATAAACTATCATTTCTTTCTTTTTTTGTCACAAAATTCCATTGAAATGTGGAATTAAATTCAGCATCACACTATTTCAAAAAGATTTTCTAATAATAACATCATCGCCATTCCAAAAAGATTTTCCAATATTAACTTGTACCATTCTAAAGTCATGATGACACCATTTCCTACTTATTTTGCATGCCTTTGGCACTTATATAGAATCACATGTCTTCTAACATGATTAAACTTTGGTTTCAACATGATAAGTTATTGGAATAATATGACTGGAATAATATGATTTTATATGGATGAGCCTTATTTTTATTTATTTTTTATAGAAGTCTTTCAGATGTCTCTCTGTATAATTTCAAATAAACAATAAATTTATGATGTCAAATTCAAAATCTTTATAGTATAAGTTAAAAAATGGGAAGAAAGTTGATTTCTAAACTAAAAGGCTTGGTAATTGCAGCAGAAAATTTTGAGTTATTGGAGGAAACTAAAAGAGGTATCTTATTTCAATTAAGTTTTTACTAATGTATGTTATGTGAAATTTTTTATTATGGTGGTGTAGGGCTTACCAAGACTCTCCTGCTTCTTTCTCTTCAGGTTAGTAGCAGCGACTCTCCTGCTTCTCTCTCTTTAGGGTAGCAGCTGAAAGGAAAAGTTTAGATGAGAGAAAGGGGCTTAAAGAGAAAGGAAGTACCATATGCAAACCAGTTATTAGGGCTCACAAGAGAGGCAGTGGGCGGGGCTTAGAGAGGGAGGGAGCACCTATGAAAACCAGTTATTATGGCTCAAGAAGAGAGAGAGCAGGGCTTACCAGTGAAGAGAGAAGTGTCGCTTTGGTAAGTTCCTCAGACGAGTTTGAGAGAGGGAAATGGCGGTTGGCATTTTTTTTAAGCGGGGGATAGGGCAGTGAGAGAGGCTCGTCAAAGTTTACCCGTCAAGTCGAGTAATAGATTTTTCACCCCTCACGTAATGGGTTTCGTGATTTTGGGAAAATTTCGGTAAATCTCGAGTAATCTATTTCCATTTCCTTGCTATTAAAGTGTACCCAAACACTGAAAATTTCATATTTCCTTGTAATCGATTATCATGTAATATATTTCTAGGTACCCAGACGGCCCCTACATGTGTAGCATTTTGTATAACTCATCAATTGAATTTGTGATGTCACACGTTTGTGTGGTGCATTTGAATTGATGTGTTTATGTATTATCGTGGAACTTAATAACATGAATGGAGAAGAATTAAAAAGTTGAAGAGAAATGGAAAAAGATAAAAGGAAAAAATCCAATGTGGACATATCAAATGGGCAACTACCTTGTGGAGCAGCTACTTAAACAAGTGCAATTGGGGCGTAGAGTGGACAATGATTTCAAATGTGAAGCATATAACGAAATATGCGAGGAATTTGAAAAAGTAAATGGGATTGCATTGAGTTTAGAAAATGTAAAAGACAAAATGAAGACCTGGAAATGACAATATGATCAAGTGAATGTTCTTTTGCTCCAAAGTGGCTTGGGATGATAAATTACACAAGGTCACAACTACAGAAGAACTATCGAGTGATTACTTAAAGGTATAATGTCACTATTTATGTGTTTTTAATTTTATTTATATAAATATTATTTTCTTGCAAATTTATGTATTGCTTAATACTAGGCTTATCCAAGAGCTAAGATGTGCAGAACAAAGTCAATACCCTTCTTTAGCTCATTACCTATTGTACTTGGGGATGATAGAGCTGATGGAAGACAATGTGGCTGGGATGGATTTGGAAGGTGGAAGGCCCTCCACAGATGATATTGAAAGTGATAGCGAGGGGGGTGATGACCATGACATTGATGAATTGATGACTTCTATGCATGCAGATAGTACACCACGATAAGATATTGGATCAGCTTCAAAGGGAAAACAACCAGAGATAAAGAAGTTGTGTGGGCGAGGCAATTCCCGCTTTTTTGATTGAGATTACATTTGCTTTTGGTAATACAATAGAAGAGTTGACTAAGAAGACGCACAAATTTATAAATAATCATGAGTTTATCATTGAACTGGAGAGGGTTGAGGGACATATATCTCATGACTATTTTAGAGCAGTTAAATATCTCATGACTATTTTAAACACCCTAACCTTGTAGCAATGCTCATATACTTGAGTTGGAGTCACACAAGGACTGGTTGTTTTTTTTACTACTTACCGTCGAGTGATTGATTTACAACTACTTAAATACTTGATGATGGGTCAAGTTATTTTGGTTGTCGTGTTTGATACCTTTTATTTTTTATTTTTTATTTTTTATTTAGTATTGATGCAATTGAGAAAATAACACGAGAAAAATAAAAAAAAAAGTTGAGAGAATATACCCTCTCTCAAAGGTCTGCAAGGGAATCTACCCCAAAACAATCTCTTCACGAGACCAAATTTTATTAACTCATTCACTAATTTACATTGAAGGGATATATCCCATAAATAGACCAAAAAATAAATAAATAAACGCTTTCCTATATTATCTCTCCTCCCTATTTTCTATCTCTTAACCTATTTTCTCTCAACCGTATTTTCTCTCTCTTAAATTCACGTGCCACCCACGTTTTACCCAAAGCTATGGTTGAAAAGATAAAACTCCATTTAGATTTACCTTTGTCTTATTTATATTCCTAAACTAACCAGATTTAACCTTATCCTATTTACATTCCTAAACTAACTAACCTAATCCATAAATATCAACTCACGCACAAACTCAATGCCCACCCACCTATCCCTATGCACCTCCTAAGTTAAAAGATAAACTCAAAAACTAATAATAATAAAAACTATTATTATTTTTATTTATTTATTTTTTCTCTGCATCATTCTTCCGGAGTTGAGAGTAGCTCGACCTCGAGATTTATTCAAAGCTGATCTCCTTCATCACCATGGATGTCTTTTGTTAAATTTGATCTTCTGGAACTTTTTCCTCTTCCTTAGTCAAGTGTACCTCCATCTTCTTTTTTGGGCGTTCAAACGAACGATATCGTGGTTTGTTGCATTAATAACTTATAAACTTTGCAGTATCTTTTTTTTTTTTCATTAAATTTTGGTTGGCGTAAAACCTCCTTCTGGGGGTAAAAGCGTTTATCAGTGCTCCCTTGGTATTTTGTTTCTACTCGTAAAGCAAGTTGAAAAGCTTCACTTAAAGTTCATGGCCGATGTAGAAAAACCCCATCCCTAATGGTAGGTTGAAGCTCATTTACACATCAAGCAATCTTTTGTTCTTCTGTCTCTTTGAGGTTATTTCGAGCAACTAATCGATAAAACTCCCCGATATAATCTTCTACTTTTTTTTCATTATGTCGAAGATTTTGGAGTTCTTGAAAGAAAATTTGCTCATGATCCGCAGGAAGAAAATTTTCTTTCAATTTCTTGTTCTTCTCTTGCCAGTTAGTAATTTTTCCTTTCCCACTACGAAGTTGGGATTGTTGAACTTGCTCCCACAA
The DNA here is from genome assembly GCF_000471905.2 of Amborella trichopoda. The sequence goes on from NW_006497138.1 coordinate 1,292,714, forward strand.
GGCCGCAGCATACCCACGGAGCTTGGTAGCAACAAGTTTAACATTACGTTCCTTTGGCAATTCACTCCATTCAAAACAAGTTTCAATTGCACTTAACCAATCAATAAAACCTTCGATGTGGAGCTTACCAGGAAATTTTGGTAGATCGACTATAATACCAAAATCCCGTGGTCGCTCTATAGGACGCGGATCTGGCCTGTAATTTTTGTTACGTTCGAAATCAACAACCTGATTTTGTCGTGGAATTCCTGATGCAAGATTAATGTGATTGTTAATACCTTCTTCGCGAGGAAGATTATTCTCCAACCGCTATAACCTATGATCCAACCGTTGCATCCTCCAATTCATCTCCTGATTTATCTCACATACTTCAGTTCGAAAATCCTCTAGGCATTGCATCCTCTGATTCATTTCGCGTACTTCAGTTCAAAAATCCTATCGGGCTTTAGTCAAAATTTCTCCCCAACGATCATCCATAGCCGAAGCAGGATTAACTTGATTCGCTTTTGGTGGCATTGTAAACTCTGGACCTAACTTACTTTGATACCAATTGATGTAATTGAGAAAATAACACGAGAAAAATAAAAAGAAAAAGTTGAGAGAATATACCATCTCTCAAAGGTCTGTAAGGGGGAATCCACCCCAAAACAATCTCTTCACGAGTCCAAATTTTATTAACTCATTCACCAATTTACAATGAAGGGAAATATCCCTTAAATAGACTAAAAAAAGAAGATAAACACTTTCCTATTTTATCTCTCCTCTCTATTTTCTATCTCTTAACCTATTTTCTCTCATCCCTATTTTCTCTCTCTTAAATTCACATGCCACCTACATTTTATCCAAAGCTATGGTTGAAAAGATAAAACTATCTTTAGATTTAACCTTATCCTATTTACATTCCTAAACTAACCAAATTTATATCCTATTTACATTCCTAAACTAACTAACCCAATCCATAAATATCAACTCGTGCACAAACTCAATGCTCACCCACCTATCCTTGCTCACCTCTTAAGTTAAAAGATAAACTTAAAAACTAATAATAATAAAATTTATTATTATTATTATTATTTCTCTGCATCAATTATGGTATGGATAGTCAAACCCTGATAGTCATGACCTTTTGGGTTGTGCTTTATTGTTATGGCTTGCTAAGGTGGTGAATGTTTTGGAATATTATGGATTGTGACGGTTATGGATATGAATGGTATCTAATGCAATTGAGTTTTATGTGCTGAAATGGTCATGTGAATGGTAGGGATTGTGATGGTCATGAATGTTATGGAATATGTGACGAGTTTGCAATCAAGGTGAAGGTTATGAATATTGTAGAATAATTATGTTTTATTGAGTAAGTATGTAGTATTAGATAATTGTGTTTTGTTAAGATTCATTTTTAATAGAAATCGTATTTTTATGTAATCATATTTGTTAAATAACTATGTTTCAATCAATATTTATGCTTTATTAAATAATTTTATTGTAAAATAATTATGGAATCTTAAATAATTGTCGTGTTATTAAACAATATTATTTTATTACATCATTCCATTTTTTAAATACTCATATTTTAAGAAATCATCATTTATTAAATAGACTTGGTCTAATTAATGGTCGTGTTTCCTTAAAATATGATTTATTAATTATTGTATAATAATTACTTTCTTAATGATCATATTCTATGAAATTATTAAATTTCATTCAGTATTTTTCTAAAACAAAAATAGTGCAACTTGGAAAAATCCATGAATAACTCTTTGACTACCAAACAATGAATATGGAAATGGTTTTAAGGAATCCATGAATTTTTTTAGTTTATCCAAACAAGAGATTTAAAGAATCCATAACAAGAATCTTTGATATTGAAATTATCATATTCCGTTCACCATTTTTCTAAAAAAAAGTAGTGCAACTTGGAAAAATCCATTAATATCTCTTTGATTGCCAAACAATGAATATGGAGATGGTTGTAAGGAATCCATGAATTTTTTTAGTTTATTCAAACAAGAGACTTGAGGAATCCATAACAAGATTCTCTGAGACAGCAAATCCATAGATTTTCTTGGATTTCAAAAATCCAAGATTCTTAATTTCCACCTATCCAAACGGGCTCTAAGAAATTGAGGAAAGTTCCTCTCTTCAAACAAGAGAGCAAGAGAATATTGAAAACTAAAAATTGGCCAAACACAATGCCACTATGCATTTAGCATGTATCATGGTAAAGCCCTATCTTGTTAAGAATGGAATAAGTTTTCTATTTTTGGAAAGCGGCTTTCTGGATGAAAAAAAGAGATTTTCAAATTCAGATGGAAGATGCATCAGAAATCCTTGTGATGCATAAATATCTATTTTCACATCTAATTATAATAGAGCTAGAAAATTGGCGCAAGTCGAGGAAATCTATAAAAACTTGAAAATCTTAAAAAAGAATGGTTCAGACAATATGTTATAAGATCGTTATTATTCGGATTTGAAAATATTTTTTGTTTTGTATCCATTCATCTCGAGATCGAAATGATTAGTTAGAGGATTTTCCAACTCTAGAGTTGCCGGAGAATGCTGAAATGGTGTATACAAATAATTGACTTCACAAATACTAAGGTAACAACATGTAGAAGTAATCATCATATATCTAGGCACGAAAACTTCATTATTACAAGACAATATTTACAATTTATTGATTAAAATAATTGTATATCTAAGTTCTCGTAGCAAATTTATCTTTGAGATACGAGAAAGTAAAAATCGTTAGCTATGTTGCATGTACAAATGCAGAAGCACAACACAATCTAGAGCTTATAAGAAAAAAGAGCGCCAAGAAATAGAATGCAAATTTCGAGTCCCATATATAGAGAATGAGTCCTCACATTGTGTTATATATATGTAAAAGCTAGCCTGAGCGACATCACGTATGGTGAGAAAATACGCCAATGGTCATGATGTTTGTGATACGTGTAGGATCTCTTCTCACGCTAACTCTAAAACGAAATTCAAATCATAAAAAAAAGCCGATACCCTGACAAGGCAGTGCTTCTCTCTCCACCCGTGAACCCTCTCTCCCTCTTTATTTATCTCTCTCTACGCCTCTCTCTCTGCTCCTGTCAGTTGTGGGTCTCTCTCTCTGCTCTCTTTCTACCCACGAATCCCCCCCCTCTCTGTCTCTGCATATCTCATGTCATAGCAGTAAGTCTTTCTCTCTCTTAAGATGTCTCCATTGAGATGGGGAAGTGGAGAGTCTGTACTATGCTTGGTTGCTGCAAAATGGGTCCTTGATACCCACCTCAATAACATGGTTTTTCTTAATGGGCATAAAGAACATGGCTTTTCCTCCATTAAATCTGAGAAAAGAGCTATTTCCCTGTCTTGATAATACCAGCTTCAAAAAGTTGTAGGGACTTTTGATTTAGGGAAAGGGAGAGAGAAAGAGAGTAGTGGTTCAGGCTTCTTTGCTAGAACAGCCAGTTTGGTGAGCCGATTGAATGTACGTTTTCTATGCTCTATTGAACGCGGGATTTGCTGGACCTTAGTCTAATCCATTGATCTCAGGGCAGAGAGAGAGGGAGGGAGAGAGGCGTAGGGCAGAGGGTTAGAGAGAGAAAGAGAGCGAGGGGTTTTAGAAAGCCCATTTCTGAGGTCGAAGAGAGAGAGCGAGAAGCGCTCTTGGCTGGTCCGGGAACGGGGCTGAAATGTTGAACCAGGGGAAGGAATGTAGAAAGAGGAGAGAGGGGTGCATAGGAGGAATATGGACTGCAGTTTTGTTTTGTGAGAGAAAAGTCCCGATGTATTATAGTATGACAGAAAGTACAAACTTATGGGCTGTCAGACCACATCTATCTGTTTTTTTTAATTCGTTTTTGAACAATGGGCTACAGGGATCACAACCTGCCCAAATGCACGGTAGAAAACCCCACTCTTTTCGCGTATTTTCTCTCTCTATGGGACCTGCCCAAATGCAAGGTAGAAAACCCCACTCCTTTCGCGTATTTTCTCTCTACAAGGGAGGTCGCGTATTTCACACTCATGTGTGCAGGATTTTAAAATATCATCATTAAATTTGATACAAATTTTTAAAAATATTTAAATTTAATATAGAATTCTACTTAAAAAAAATTATACGTAATAGTTGTAGGATTTGTTAA
>NW_006497138.1:1302471-1325356 GCF_000471905.2 Amborella trichopoda
TAGAAATAATAAATCTAATAGAAAACATTTGGATCGTTAGTTTCCATTGTTTTAGATGGAACTCCTACTTGTATCTACCTTTAAGATGGATGCTTTACATTTTCTAGACCGCATATGTAGAAATGCTGCCTAGCCCGCATGAAACAATTTTCCTTTAATAAAAGAGCTAGATGCCGTGCTGCTCTGCAAATATCAGCCATTGGCAGCTTAGATACAAGAAATGCTTGACAAATATTGCTACTGGACTCAGTGAGAGCATCTAGTATCTATCTTAAAAAGGAGTGGACTGATTCCAAATAGTGGCTACATTTATAGAGGCCATGGCTGCATTGGCTAGATGACACAATTGGTTGTGTTTGAGTTCATCACAGAACAAGAGAAACCATGAACATTAAAACAAAACAACAAGAGAAACCCATGATGCATGTGGACTACTGTAGTTTGATGCATTGATATATACAGCACACTGTAGTTTATCTTCTTCCATGACCATCATTGTAGGTTTAAAATAGCATTAAAAAAGACGGACGGATTTTTTAGCCAGATATGCCATGACTTGGAGAAGAAAGAATAACTTCTTTGGGTGCAAGATTAGGAGTGTATTCTATGTCAAACTTCTCTCACGGCCAATGACATGTACTGCATAATAGGAAGTCTTTATGAAAGGTTATCCTGGAGGAAGGAATGCTCAGAAAAAAGCTTTCAGTTTTTCCATGGAATGGCACCAAAACATTTCGACAAAAAAAAATGAGTGTGTGGGCTGTTACTTTTGGCCGGATGTGTTTGCCAACCTTCTTATTTTCTGTAAGGATGGAAGGAAAACCTAGATTCTCCACCGAACAAGGTATTGTCAGCACAACTGTGCTACATATTCAATTAATCACTATGTGAACTGTAACCAAAATTTGTCCTTTTTTTGACATTTTTTATCAAATTTTTCCTCACCTCAATATCATTATCATCACCAGAGCTTTTTCTCAACTATTTGGGGTTGGCTTTTCCTAACCTCAATATCAGATACTTATTTGTTTTCTGGATATTATTTTATGTGCATTTGATGGCTTCGTTATGAATTGATAACCTGCCTTGCTTAGGTTGTGCTTGAAGAGGATGTCAACTCCGTCCGACTAATTACCTTAAACAGGCCTCGCCTATTGAATGTGCTCTCACCTGAAGTGGTATGGTGGAGATGTTCCATCCTTTGTTGTTCAATAAGTGAAAGCACCTGAGCAATGCTTAGGTTTTTTTTGTGAAATTGTCTCATGCTGATTTGGTTGATTATCAGGTCTTTTTGCTTGCCAAATGTCTGGAGAAATGGGAGCTAGAAGAGACCGTGGAGCTTGTCCTAATTAAGGTGGGAATATATAATTCATTCTTGAAAACCATTGATATGATAGAATTGTCAAATAAAACTAAGGAAAGGAAGAAAAATAAGCCTTGAAGTGATTGTTATAGACGGTGATGTTATCCTTGACTCGTGTTCGCTGTATTGTCTAGGGAGCTGGACGAGCATTTTCAGCTGGTGGGGATCTAAAGGTTTTCTTTGCTGGCAAACATGGTATGTAAGAAGTTTCACCAAAGATGTTCGAAAATCCTGCATTCCATTTGTTTACACTTATTTCTTTCGGATGCATGCTTCATTTACTTGTTCTGGAATACTTACAGCGGTATATTTGATTGTGGGTCTATATCTTTGGCCAATTCACATTTTATATTCCTTTGGTCTTTTATTGTTCACCTTTTCAGTATGTGGTTTTGGACATGAGCAAGAAACTAAAAAGTGATCTTTATTCCATTCTTTCAATTACTTATTCTATGTTTGTCTTTTTTTCTTCTTCTCCCTTTTGGCAGATGATTCTTGTCTCGAGGTTGTATACAGGATGTATTGGCTTTTGTATCATTTCCACACCTATAAGAAAACCCAGGTATTTACTTTTCAGTGGTTTTAATTTGATGTGACGCTAAAGGAGAAAATTACAGTCCATGATCTCAACAAACTTACCAAGTAAATGATAACTTAAACAGACTTCTGGTGTTGCTTCTGTGTAAAATCTACTGTGTTGTATCTTCCAGGTTGCTCTTGTTCATGGACTTGTCATGGGTGGCGGTGCTTCTCTGGTGGTCCCTTCGAAGTTTTCAGTTGTTACGGAAAAGACTGTAAGCCTTGGATTCTATCCTTATTGAGAACCTCTAAATTCTTAAATCACTCGGGTTTCTACTGAAAGATTTCGTGTGAAACTGATTTGAATGATCTAGTGATCATATCCCACTTTCACCAATCAAAACAAAAAAAGGTGATTGTATCTCCCTTTGCAAAAATGACACTTCCTGCAATAACTTGAAGTATTAACGGCTGAATTATATGTTATTTGATGTTGATTAATGTTAAAGACTTTGAAATTTTATTATACAAGTGTTAGGTATTCAATTTTGTGACTTTCACCTTGTAGGTTTTTGCAGTACCAGAGGCCAGTATTGGATTCCACACTGACTGCAGCTTCTCTTACATACTGTCACATCTCCCTGAGCATCTAGGTGAGCATTGTTATACATTGAAAATAGCAGTGCAATGCATATGGATGTCTGTAATAGCAGAAGATCTTTGGGTTGCAAGTATCTTATGTATACTGAATGATGAGTTATAGGGTGTTTTACATCTTTCATGTTTGGAATTGTTCTTTATACACCTGCTTGGGTTAACTTACAGGGGAGTACTTGGCTGTAACTGGAGCAAGGCTTGATGGAAAGGAAATGATTGCTGCTGGTCTTGCAACCCACTTTGTCCCATCCGAGGTGAAAAGCAATCCATAACTTTTCTCTCTTCTTACTTCTATTTTTCTCTCTCTGTAGTGATAAAACTTTGACTTAGCAGTTCCTGAACTTTTGTTATTTTGTCATGGATGCATTGCAGCTTTCAATTTCCTTTGCTGCATATGTAACTGTGTCTCTCATAACTGGTCCTGTAATCCAATCCTAATCTACACAGGAAAAGGATTAGAAATCATCATTTGGTCCATTTAAGTTCACAGCTTCTTCTTCTTTTTTTTTTTTTTGGTTGTTTCTGCTGTTTCCTCTTTTAGTTGTCTAAATTTGAACATAACAGTGCTGCACCATCTAAATTTGAATTAATTTCGAGAATATTGTTAAAATACTAAGTGTAACTCTTTAAGTTCTGAACATAACAGTGCTGCACCATCTAAATTTGAAATACTTTTGAGAATATTGTTAAAATACTGTGTAACTCTTTAACTTCTATACCAATGAAAACAAATCCTTTTTTAGTTCTGTATTTCCAGAAAGATCAACATTAATGAGGAAAAAAATGCCACCAATAGAAATGATGATTTTCATGATGAATAAAATGTTCAAATTGTATTTTATTCATGTAAAGATCTCATATGCACCAATCATGTCGAAGTCAGCTGGGAAAAGTCAAGTTGACTTGTCAACTGCAGGTATGGCTCGAAGACCACACTCTAGACTTGTCACCAATGAAAAGGTTTACAATTGCTCAAAATTGGGGGAAAAAAAAGGTTATAAGTCAGATAGAAGTCGTAAGGCATTGTTTAACTCCCCAGACTTTTCAACCTAGATCCAATGCTATTTATTTAAAAGTGGGGACCAATTGACATGAGTAGATTCAACTTGCCCAGGCTTTTAAATCACTAGCATAAACAATAAAATCTGCTCTAATGTTTCTAGTAACACATCATTTTAAAAAGGATGTTCGGGCTTACTTGTTTCGGTTCATTACTAGTGACCTACGAGTCGCTTCAGCCTCCTGAAATAAAAATTCTCCATTTTCATGTTCAATTTGCTTCCCCCTGAATCATGCCAAAGATGTACATCTACACTCACTTTTGAAAGCCGCGAGTCTGATTGCATGTGGTCACAGCGCCCAATCATTTCATTTCTTCTATGTGATGTCTTGTAACCCAACACTTTTTATCATTGCTACTTCGGTTAAATACTGGAAAACCTAAGTTTTCCATTAATTTCTTTAATATCATGTTATAAATTAAGTCCTGAGAATAAATATGATGAGTAAGATGTCATTAATCACATGTCAGCTTACTTCATGTATGCAGAGTGTCATTTTCTTACCACCAAAGGACTAGTGCCCATTTACTTTGTCCATGAAATATGATGTCATTTTCACAATTTTAGTCAACCTACAGTTGACTTAAATATCACATGTGCAAACGACTAAACGACTCCCTTTTCGATAAATCTCTTTATGCTATTAAAGGCGGGAGGCAACTTTAAGTGTGCCGGTATGCAACTACTAGGTCTATCTGCGAACCATCTGATCTTTATGGACGATTGGGGGTTTGCATCACTAGGTGAACTATAATTCTTCTTTTACGTGTTGGATAGAGATGAAATTTTGGGTGTGTGTACTTCTTCCACTCATGCACCTGAAAAAGAAATAATTCTAAAAAATCGAAATAACCGAGATACCCCTGCAATGTTGTTAGGATATTTCAGCGATTTTATTTTTTGTTATATTTTATTTTATTTCATGTGATCGTGAAATGGGGCCCACACATTCACAAAATTTCAGACCAATCTGATTTGTGCAAAAGTAAAATTCATTGCCTAACATTTATTTTCCTAATGATCAGATGGAGATCTAATAGTTGGGACTGGGGAGTCAACCATTGTGATTGTACAAGATATATATGTATATAGGATAAAGCTATCGAATGCTAGCCCCTATGTGGAGTAGTAATTTCGGTTGGATTGAACCATGAAGAATATATTTCATATTTCAATTTTAGTTGTTTTCTAGAAATCGAATCAACAAGGCACTTTTGATAAAAGTAGGAAGGGCATATTTTGGATTGAAATTTTAGGGGTATTTTGGTCGATTTATTTTATCCAAAATATTTTTTTGTTATTTTTATTAGAAACGACATATCTATAGAATGATTGTAGCTAAGATGAGGATGTTGAGATGGATGAGTGGCAAGACAAAAAAGGATAGAATTTTCAATGAATACATCTAAATGAACCTAGGGGTTGGCTCCAATAGGCGATAAAGTAAGGAAAAGTAGACTTAGGTGATCTAACCATGTGCAACGTCGACATAGAACACCAGTTAGTAGGGGCGATTTGGTTCAAGCGGAAGGTTATAGAAGGGGCAAGGGGAACGCCCAGAAAGGGAATGCCCAGAAAGGCATGGATAAGACTATTTAGAAGAGAAATAGTGACTCATGGTCTGACTGAGGGTATGACCCTTGATAGAGCAGAATGACCGAGCAAGAGTTATTTAGCTGACCCCAAATAGTTGAGATAAGGGTCAGATGATGATGATGGTGATTTTTATCAGGTACACCTTGTTAAGATCTATACACACCTAAATTTTAAGCCGATTCGATTCTCAAAATAAAAATAAAATTAAAATATGAAATACATTCACCACCATCCAATCATAAGATTGGACAATGGAGCTAACCTAAAATACTATTCATTTTAGGTTACAATATATTGGTAGCTTTTTCCATACATTTGTGTGTGCATGTGTGTGTGTGTGTATACATATATAATGACTACTTGTGACATGTATTATGTAGCTATAACCTTTCTTAGTGGAACTCTAAACTGGAAGAGCCACATTTGAAGAATGGGAAGATATAGCTCTCCATTTGCATCATCTAACTGTGGCGACATAGTCTATGTAAGAATTCTACTCATACTCTAGTTTGGTCCATGAGGATGTAAAGCAGCCTAAATGTATTTAGATATCCTCAAATATCCTTCCTTAACAGGTTAGGATCTGACATAGCTTGGCCACCCAAGATCTATTGCAAAGTAGAATTGTAATAATTGATAGACCCATCCTTTTGTTGGGCTGATCTTAAATTTTTTCCACATTATACAAACCTTTGAGTGGTCCCATACTGCTTCAGTTGTAGTAAGATGGTATTGCCTCAGAAGTAACTGAGTAGGCCATTGAAATATTGCTATTCCATTGCTTTTTCAGTTTAACATAGTTGCTTGTGATTGCAATCTATGAGGCTATAGGAGATGTTAGGAACGTCTTTTCTCTTTAAAAGATCACTGTCCAATATACGGCTACAGGAGCTATTGGAATCCATTATTCCTCTTCCAAGAACCTTTTGGATATACATATTTTGGGTAAATACCAAGATTTAAAGAAAGAAAGAAGAAAATAAAAACCCAAGATTGTTTTTGGTGCTTACTCATGTGAGTGTTTTCCTAGGAATGCAAAATTAGTGTCTGTGGCTTTATTGATCATCTATTAATCTCCCATTTCAAGTTAATGTATAAAAAATGGCGTTGATTGAAATCCTTGGAAAATAGCTGGTGTTTGATGTACAAAGTCATGCATTTTTGCCTGGAATTTTCATCATGATTAGTTGAATGCTCCTTGATCAAATTGTCTTTAAACCCAGTCAATATTTGATTTTTTTTGTATTTTAACACTTCAATTATATCTCTAATTTATGTCTGAGTTTATCTAATCGTCTTTTCTTCATGACAGAAACTTGCTGAACTTGAGAAGCGACTAATAAGTCTGAACTCGGGTGATGAAAATGCAGTTAGATCCGTCATTGAGGAATTCTTCGTTGCTGTTGAGCCTGATGAGAAGAGTGTTTTGCACAAGTAATATTTACTTCAGAAATAAGGAATTCTCAATTGAGTTTGTTACAACAATTGTTGAAAGTTATTTTTTAATGACAAAAAAAAAAAATTTCATCGAATATATATTTTCTGCTTACTTTCAATCTTTGTTTTTCCAGGCAGTCAATTATCAATAAGTGCTTCTCCAAGAACTCCATGGAGGAGATTATAGATTCATTTGTGAGTTTTGTTTGTTCCGAAATTCATTTTTCTGCATGTTAGTGATTAGAGTATGTTCAGGGAAATAATCTAAATTTTGTCTTCTTTAACATCTGGGTGGCATCCTTCCTATTTTCATATAGTAGTCTATCGATCAATTCCTTTTTTCAATAATTAACATTTATAATGGAATGCAGATCATAGGGCAGACAAACAGAGAACAACCCCATGTATTTTACTCTGCATAGTTGAATGTATAATATGCTGATGTCATGCTGATGTCTGGTATTTGTGAATAGTGTGTGGTTTATATAAGGCTAAGGCCCTAAACAATCAAAGTGAGGCGCACCTTCAACTAGTGCCGAAATATGTTGTTTCAGTGTGAGAAATCTTTATGATGGCCTGAAAATTTATCTTCATTCCTAATTATAACATTTAAAGATTAAAAAATATTAAAAAATAGTGTAGATTGAGCAGATCTATGAGTACTTAATAATGTTGAAATTCATGGTCTAGTTAATACATTACAGGATGCATTATTTCCAATACTTGAAATCTATTTTTTCTCATGTCCATACATCTTGAGGCCAAGATGATCAGATTGAGGATTTTTGAGCATCAAAACAACCTCTTCTAGTGAGTTTTTGAGGTGTGCCTTAATTTGATTGTTTAAGGCCTCACCGTGAATAACTTAAATTTTATTTAACTAAAACTCTGTTAACTAAAATTTCAATAATGCTGGAAACCTTAACGTGTCTGAGACAAGGGTTTAGTCTGAGCTAACCTGATTCTTGTAATCATTGACACCAGTAATCCCCTTTTTATGCTTAATTTATGAGCTTATAAACCAATGCCTTGAGAGCAAGTTATGATTCTCTTTGCATTACCAATATAAGGTTAAGCAAATGGATGTTAAGCTTGATAGGGCTAAGGCAAATGATAACTGATATCAGTTCTTCTTTTGACTTGATATGGGTTTGAGAACTAGTGCATACAGCTGGTCGAAAGTTGCCTAAGTAGGGGCAGTACTAAATTTTTGTTAATGGCCCTCCATGTGGCTACTTTATGGGCTTGTTCAGGGGTGAAAGTACATGATCCCTCTTATCACATAGTTTGTTTATTATTGCAGAAGAAGAGTTATCCAAAAAGATTTAGAAATTTTTTTTTGACAAGGTTACATAGGAATGGAACTTGAGACAATGTGCTATGAAAACCCAGCCCAAAACATCTTGACCCAAGCAATCATCAAAGAACTCCAAGATGCAGTTCACAAGGGTTTCTCACTTGTTCTTCACCTAATCTATACCAATGTGGTGAAATCCTTATCAATAGTGCTAAATTTCTCTTGAAATTAAAGGAAACATTAATCATGTATGCATTCTTCTCATGGCAGTGCATGATGAAGCAAGGTGAAATGTATGCAACACTGTTTCAAAACCCGGATTGGTGAGGTTGATTGTCCACCCCACAGATCCAATCGCCAATCCAGATTGGTCCGAATTGGCGATCTTTAGGTGAACCTAAAAAAGCAATGGAAAGGTTCAAACAAAAAAAAAAAGGAAAAAGGGGGTTTTAGCGAAGGGATTGAGCCAGTACCGATGCCCTCCTAACACTAGTTCATTCTCGGCCGATTCCTGATCCGGATCATCGATTCCGTTCCAGATCGGTGGGTTGTGACACACTGGTACGCAGGCTGTACCTGATATGGCAGAGTTCAATGGTTTCATGGATAAGCATTTCTCTGAAGCCTACCCATGGTTTATGTAGGGATCGTATTATTCATTGCAGGGCTAAAACCATGCTCTTTGATCACTTACTTGATATGAGTAATGGGTTCTAGCGTGATTGAGAGGGTATGGAACTATGCATGGACTCAAATGAAGATAGACAAGGTAAGGTGAATGAAACACACGTCATCGATTTCTTGAGAGAGAGAGCCAGAACAATCATGAGCCCCATGGTGGATTGCATCAGTTCCAACTAGGCTCTTGATCTTTTCCTTTATGACCATCTTGAGAATGATTCTAAGCTGCAATTGCTGACTGCTAATTGGTCAACCTATCAGCTGGCAACATTTAAGAATTGCAGCGTATTGTTTACACTTTGGAGATCAGAATCTGATCTAGATGAGCATTGAGGAATGTCTAAAGCCTCTTGGGACGCATAACCAGAGCCACAACCTTGATGGCTTAGAGATATGTTTAGAACTTTTGTGCTTCCCACAGAGGCCTTGGGCTGACCCAAAGATTGCAAAATTTAATTGAAGGGCATTACTGGAAGTGATATCTACACTTCGTATGTAACTCTTGATCTCCTTCTTCCATTGTTTGAATAGTAAAATATATGATCCTTCCAAATTAATCCATTATATAAATGGTTTATTAGAACCTTATATTGTACTAATCCAGGGAAACTCGAGATCTACTATATGTTGTGATGCTAGCTTACAGAAACATTATTTGTCTAATCGAACACAACTCACATAATAACGTGTGTCAGCTTGTCATGACTGGTTAATGTTCAGGAAGAAGAAGCGAAAACCGAGGGAAATGAATGGATCAAAGAAGTGCTAAAGGGTCTGAAAAGATCTTCGCCCACTGGTCTAAAGATAGCCTTGAGATCGGTATGCAAATGCTCATAGAACTTCTCTCATCGTGCTCCATACTGAAACTTTTGAAAATATCTGCATTCATTGGCACTCATTTTGGCTACTTGCTGACTCAGAACTCTTTTATAGTTAATGTCTTTCCTTCGCAAAGGTACTTTGATGTTCATCGGATTTTATTTTTACTGCAAAATCTTCTTTGCTAGGTGCCAAAATGCATAGTAAACAACTATTTGTATTTTTATTTTTTTGTAATTGATTTCCTTTTACTCATTTCAGGTCCGAGAAGGACGAAAACAGACATTGGAAGAATGTATGAAAAAGGAGTTCAGACTAACCATGAATATCTTAAGACAAGTCATATCTGGTGATGTTTATGAGGTACCATCCTTTTCTCTTAAGGAGAACTGTCTTTTTGTGCTTTTATTTTCCTACAAATGAAAAATTTTCTTATTCTGATTTGAAGGGTATCAGAGCTCTGGTCATAGACAAGGACAATGCTCCCAAGGTATATATATATATATATGTGACCAACACAAACAGTACTCTCTCTCTCTCTCTCTCTCTCTCTCTCTCTCTCTCTCTCTCTCTCTCTCTCTCTCTCTCTCTCTCTCTCTTTCTCTCTCTCTCTCTCTCTCTCTCTCATATCATTGGGAATTGTGACAGTGGGATCCTCCAACACTCAACCAAGTACGCAATGAGAATTTAGATAAAGTTTTTCAGCCATTTCAAGAGGAAATGGAGCTCCAAGTCCCATCCGAGGAATCTAGGTGAATCCTCCCACAAGCTTCCTCCATTATATGTTTTATGTTCAGTCATACGAAATTTTCTTCCTTCTATTGCTCGTATGAGTTCCTCCAGCAGTCTTATTGTGCTTAATCAATTACAGGTGGAGTGGGAAGTTCGAGAACTCCGCTTACCAGCTCATTAAAAGTTAAGGTTTGCCTTGTTATAAGCAGTAAATATTAATCATCCGTCTGGTGCTAATTGCAAACATGTAGTGATTGTACGCACAGGAAAACAGACAATATTTATGGTGTATGAAATAATCAAAATCACTGCTGTGTTTTGGATAATCTACTACACTATGCAAAAGGCAATTATATAGTGGTTTCTCAGCCGCTAATCTAAATACACCTCATGTGCATAGATTGTTCCAGCAGTATATCCAAACATAATTTTAGTACATTAGACTTAAGGCACTTTCACAAATTGATGCCAAACCCTCTTTACAGAGGTAGCATTGTTGGTTTTACATGGGCACCACGAATCAATTTCATTGACACAATCCTTGGTGCTTCGTCATGGATTCATGGGGAAACTGCATGGTTTGTGACATTAAAATGATAAATATACAAACATTAAATAATACTGGGTGAAAATGTGTAATACAAATGCCGAGAGTTGTATACTCTCACAGGGGTATATTGTCCATTTATTCTCAGGGTAAAATTGAATCTAGGAGTAATTTTAGCCCCAAATATTGGGGATGTAGCCTCTTCAACCCATGGACTAACTTTAGTTAAAAAAAGAAAAAAAAAAAAAAATGCCAATTGAACTATTAGGAGGATTTGAAAAAACAATGAGCAGCAAAGAAGGATTTTCTTGTTCCTCGATGCTCTTTCAGGACAATATTTTCCCTCTACTAATAATAATTAGCTTGCATATATGTTCTTTGTGCAAATTTATACTTTATACACTAAAGTAAAATATCACAAGGACAAGATCTCAAAGCGCAACAGGGTCGGTTTTCTTTTAAACAGAGAAAATGAGGAGAGAGACAACGTTGTGAAACTTCTTTTAAGTGAACGAGAGGTTCATGTTGTAGAGGTCGATGGTGCGGCTTCGTTTTTGGAACACAACTGTTCCTCTCAACTGTTGTTTTTTCAATAATCATACCTCTTGACTATCAACAATCATGAAACACTCAATCAATACAATCACAATGGCTCAATTGAAAGCTAATTCCTTGACATGACGATTAATAAGTCCCAACAGGCCCTCTCTTTCTACCTCTAGTCACTAAACTGTGACTTTCTATATTATGAGAAATCGTCTTTTTTATTTTTGGAACAAAGTTAGCGTTTATTGCTTTATTAACTAAAAGAACAATATATTGTTACCAGCCATCTCTCTCTCTCTCTCTCTC
Organism: Amborella trichopoda; assembly: GCF_000471905.2. The sequence continues at coordinate 1,314,033 of NW_006497138.1, forward strand.
TCTCTCTCTCTCTCTCTCAGATCAATGGGTTCAGTATAGAGAAGGTAATAGAACAATTCCTTCTGTCGTGTTTCCACGATTGATGCAATGTCAGATGCTTCAATTGTTGATTCTAGAATTAAGCTAAAATGTATAGATCTAGGTTCTCTATTGAAGGTCGACCATAATGTGCTAGTACCAATAGGTGCCCTGGAGGAAGAAGCACTGCACCTAGAAATCAACAGCATAAGAACTTTGTTATAAATTATTCATTTCTTTGATTTGCACTATTGGGATTGGAAGGAAACAATACAATCGACGATTGGAGTTCATCCATGAATTACATAAAGTCGAAACACGCACAAATAAGAGGCCTCTTGTATAGTCATCGAAATGATCAAGTTGGTCACCATTTTCTTCATCGTTTTTGCATAAAGAGCATATATGGACCATGATTTTTCTTCTTCTTCTGCGATTGTCATTACTTAGAGATCTCCCTTGTAAAAGAATCTAAAGATCTCCCTTGTAAAAGAATCGGAATAGACCACTTCTATATCTTATTAAGTTTCTTATCCAGCCATCGTGTTCGATCATGGAACAACAGTCTGTATTCAGATTTCATAGAAAAGACCCCATCACTTTCCTTTTCCATACTCTTTCGTCAATTTTAGCCCTTGGAATATATGTCCCTTCCAATTCAGTTAAAAGCTCCACTAAATGTAAAATGATAAGAGTCTAGCATTCTGCTATAGCTGCACTGTATGTTCCAATTCATTCTCACTTCCTAACATAAACGTATTCCACCTTTACTAAAGGGTTCGATACTTTGAAAATAAGCTGTGGGAAACGTACCTTCTAAGGTCTGTCCGCTAACCATTTGTGAAACCAAAAACTGATCTTGCTGCCCTATGGCTTTACAGCTCAAACTTCTCTTACAAATTACTGATTGTGCATTCTTCTTCCACAGCTGATCAATTGAGTGTTTCGATCCACCTCATATTTTGGTACTAAAACTTCCTTCTAGAGCTATCTCTTGTCAACTAGAGATCTCCATCACCATTTCACCAATAATGTCCTATTTAACTTCTTCAAACTTCTAATGCCTAAATCACCTTTCATTTTGGGAGTACATACTCTGTCCTAATTTGGTAAATGGTATCTCTTCCCTCGTTCTGCTGACCTCCATAAAAAATTTCGCATGATACTTTTAATGGTTTTTGATAATGTTGCTAACCGTGATCATTAGAGACATCTAATAAATAGTAAAGTTTGCTAAGGAAGAGTTCATTAGGATAATTTACCCACCCAAGGAAAGAAATTTAGTTTTTCAAATGTTTGACTTCACATGAGACCTCTTCAAAGTTGAATCCCAATCTTTGCAACAGAGTCAGAAATGGAAAGACTTCACATGAGACCTCTTCAAAGTTGAATCCCAATATCTGCAACCTAGAGTCAGAAATGGAAAGTCCATGATACTTGATAGGAAAAGACTCAACCTTACAACCCACCCGAGTTGCAAAAGATCTCAGCAACTCTTCCTCACATCATACTTCCACAGTAAAAGTCTCATGAAAATTAACTTTGAGTCCTAAAGTAGGCTCACAACACCTTAAAAAAAGTAGTAAGATTACACACTTCATCCACAGTAGCACCACAAAATATAATCGTGTCATCCACATATCATTGAGCATCAAGCTAAAAACTTCAGCTACCAAAGTAAATAAAAAAGATTTGAGAGGATCCCCTTGTCTCAATCCTTCAGATGCTTTAAAGAAACCCTTGGGACAACCATTGATTATAACAAAAAAAAATTGACCATTCAAGAGACAACCCATAATCCATGTCACCCCAAACCCCATCTTTCTTATGATTTCACTTAGAATGCCCCACTCCACCCTATCATAAGCCTTTTCTTTATCAAATTTCAGTAAAATCTTGAGCTTCCCACTCAAAAAACTGAGATCTGGTCCTCGAGGTCTGGCCGAAACCTCCTTGCTTTTTGCTTTGCAAGCTTAAAGGCCGGGTCGATACCGAGTCAGTGGACTGCGACTTGGGGGTCGAGGCCAGTCATCTCATGATAATGCCAAGCAAAGACATCCCGATTTGTGCGTAGGAAAGCGGTATAACACTTTTTCTCATCTAGGGACATATTGGCAGATATGAAGGTTGGCCTCAGGTCGGTCACATCACCCAAGTTTATTTCGTCTGGTTCATCGGTTGTGTCTTGTCCACCTTCCTCCCTTACTTCTGGAGCATTCTGGATTCTGCCTCATCAGTGTTCGAGGACTTAAGGGGTCTTGTGTCAACTTCGAATACCCCGGTTTTTTAATCCAGAGGGTTACGAACTCCTGCTCTTTCCGCTTCGGTCATGATCCTAATGGTATGGGACACATCAATTGCTTCAACACCCCACCTAAATTGGGAAGGGTTGGTTTCGAGAAAGGGGTGGTCAATGGGTTGAGAATACTGGTCTTGAGGAACTCGCGTCAATTGACCAGGCAATGTTAGTGGACGAAGGGATTCGGGCGACTAGGGGAAGCGGCTTCTAGGTAGCACATTGATTTGACCAGTGTTGGCCAATCCCTCAACGATTTGCGCCATGTGGCACACCTCATGTGGTTGAGAGTTTTGCCCTTGCGCTTCCTTCGACTGTTGCTTTAGGTCAGGCATAGGGGCCCATAGGGGCTTCTCATTGACTCTAGACGCTAAAGCATCGATAACTGTTAGGAATCCATCCGCTTGGGCCGTCATTTTCTTAAGTTGTTTTCGATGGCACTTGCTAGTGTTGCAACTTTTAAGCTCTTCATCAAGAGCTTCAAACTTTGGACATTCGAGAACTGTCCTCGTAGAAGATGGATGAGAACAAGAAGGGTACAAAGAATCAGGAATGGAGATAGAGTGAGAGCTTTTAGGGTCATCGCTCAGATTGGACTGAATCGGGTAGCTTTTAACGTCATCACCTGGATTGAACGTGTGCAGAGGATCTTCAAGGTCTTTACTCTGCTTGGACCGTTGAGGGGTGCTTTTAGTGTCATCACTTTTGTCAGACCAATGGGAAGCCTGAATTGGCTTTGAGACTCCTCCTTGGTTGGTCGCGGTGGTCGGCTTAGGGAGGAAGTCCTACAATGTCGGCAATGGAGGTACGGGAGAAAGGAATTCCGCCTCGGTTGACACTTGAGGGATTCTCCTCCTTTGATGAACAGTTCTTGGTACTCGCCTCTTCCTACTCTTTTTTATGGTTGGCATAGACTCGTTATATCCGTGGGGTCAAGAACTCGACCTTTTTTGGCGAACCGCTTCCCTTCGCATGGACTTCATGCTGTTTTGGCCTCGATACACTCGCCACGGCTAAAAAGCGGAGGGGGGGGGGGGGGGGGGGGGAGTCCTCTGGCTCAGAAGATCTTGATGGTGCGCCATCACAAGTGCCCACATAAATTTTAGGGGGCGCGACCCTCCCAAATTTCCATCACATCCTAACTCTCTTCCTATCATGGAAGTTAGGGGAAGATCACAGCTGTCGGCACCATCATATTAGGGGCATGTCTTATTACAACCACGCACATATATCACATTAGAGGCATGTCTTATTACAACCATGCACATATATCACATTAGAGGTATGTCTTAGTACAACCATGCACATATGTCACATTAGAGGCATGTCTTATTACAACCATGTACATATATGATATTAGAGGCATGTCTTATTACAACCATGCACATATATCACATTTGAGGCATGTTCTATTAAAACCATGCACATTCATCATTTCGTAACAGGGCATGCATTCATTTCATAATAGAGCATGCATTATCATAACAAAACATATCACAACGGAGCATATTTCAGGCACCCATGTCATCGAGCTCATTATCTCAAAAGGCATTATCAGGTTACTTTTCTAATGTTCCACAGTGAACACAATCCACCTTTAGGGACATAACATGAAGTTTAGAAGTCATTTAGACCCAAGACCACTTTCACATCAATCTTTGCTCAGGAAAACATAATTTTCGTAGAAAGGAGTGACCCAAATTTTGGCTTAAAGCTTATCAAACTGATTGGCATTCTGTGATATAGTTCTTGTTTTTACAGTAAGAATTCCAGTGTGACATTTCATAGAATGATGGGAATAACTTTCAATTTACAAGGAATTTTATCGTAGTTCCCAAAAACCTTTTTTAGAATAAACTTGCTTATTTTTCATTTAGAAGTAGTTTGACTCAATTCTGATATATTTTGGTCAGTGAATAGTTCCATACAAAGACATGTAATGTTCTTTAAAATTCATTTCACAATCCTGACATACTTTCAAAAATGGCTCATAACTTTAAAACCAAAAGAGAAAATGACAAGTGGTATTTTCCATATTAAAATAGATTCAAAGGGTAGATGTTTACAAAACTTTGTGTTTAAAAGGAATTTTTTCAATACTCAATCGATTACATAAATAGGAGTCACAGTTCTAGAAATTCCTGTCTTCACAGCAAAATTTCCAGTATAACATTCTCATAGAAAGATGGGTGTATCATCCAATCCATATGGAATTTTATCATAGTTCAAGCATTATTTTTAGAATAGACTAATATATCTTTTATTTAAAAGTGGTTTGACTCAATTTTGATATATTTAGGTCCGTAAATAGTTTCACACAAAAACACGTAATACTTTTGGAAATTCATTTCACAATTATGACATACTTCAGAAAATGTTGAATAACCTTTAAACCAAAAGAGGTATTAACACGAGGTCTTTTCCATCTTAAAATACGTTCAAATGGGTACTTTCCCACAAAATTTTGTGATTAATAAAGATGTTTTTGATAGTCAATTGATCACACAAATGGGAGTCACAGTTCTGAAAAATAGGGCATAATTTGGCAAGATTTCAATAGCATATATCCTCATCCATATTCACAATCACATTCATATTTGTACATGCATTTCACACTTGTTGAACTAAATAAACATGCATCAAATAAAAGCATGTAATCATGGAAGCTAGATCTACTTACAACACTAAGCGAACTCAAAATGTCCACACAGGTTTTTCCCACTTCAAAAATGCCAAGCTCCAAGGATGTCTCATGCTTAAGGCTCAAAGTTGGATAGAGGGAGGATATGGGTGAGAGAGAGAAAACTCTTGGAGGGCATGAAAGGGGGTTTAAATAAGAAAAGAGAGGGGATGGCAGCAAGCAATAGACAACTGACAATCAAGGGGCATGTAAGTGCCACATGGCACATAAGAGGTATACAACAATCATGAGAGAGGGAAGCAGTTTCCCCCAGACTGTCGAGCTAGGCAACGCACACGGTGGTGTCACGCACGATGGCATTGCGCACGGCGGCAACACACACGGCATCACCGCGCACGGCGGCAATGCACGCGACAGTGTCGCGTACGGTGGCAACGCATGCGATAACGTTGTGCACGATGGAAATGCACACTGTGGCATCGTACACAATGGTAACGCACACGGCGACAATGCACACGGCAGCATCTATGCACCAGATCACCCGTGCCCATGACCTGTCGATGCATCACAATATGCCAAAAAAGTTCAAGTCCTTACACCAAAGCCTCTTCTTATTTGTTGGAACATCTTAAGTGTAGAAAGAAGAAATACAAAGAGCCTACTTTTGCAGAGAAGAAGAAGAAGAAGAAGAGAGAGAGAGAAGCCTTTAGAGAGAGAAAGAGACAACTTTTTTTTAAAGAGAGAATCCTCTGAAAAAAAAGAAGCTTCTAAGAGAGAGAAGGACCTCAGAGAGAGAAAACCTAGAGAGAAAGCCTCTAGAAGAAATCAGAAAGCCCAAAAAAGATTTTTTTTTAAAGAACATTATAACTATTAGTTTAATAATGGATCTGTATCTTTCTCTCGTGGATGTAACCTAAAACGTTGAACCACATAAATCTCTGTGCCAGTAAGTTTTATTTCTTATTTGTATTATTTGTTTGCTTTTCCACTCATATACATGAACATCGATTTTGACATATTTTTTTGTGTCCTATAAATATGAGTTCCATTGTGCATATCGCATTCGTGCGAGAGTGCTCGATCAAGGGAGCCGAACAATAGTGACTGAATAGAGCCCAACAATAGTGAGTGAATGGATAACGGTCAGAGTGAGTAGTGCCAATGTATCAATAGATGAGATAGAGTGAGCACTGATTAAAGAAAATCAAAAGAATGAGACTTTAGAGAGAGAGAGTGACCATTGATGAAAAAAAATCAGACGACTGAGATGAGAGAGAGAGAGAGATGTTGTCGAATAGATGATCAAGAGAGACAGATAGAATAATCCTAATTTATCAGTGCGTCAGTGAAATATCAGAGAGCGACCAACGGTGCTAGTGAATGAAGAAAGAAAAACAAAAGAATAAGATAAGGGGTACAGCACTGGAGCGAGTTCCATTGTTTTTCTAAGACCCTTAACAATATATTTCAGTTGTAAGATTATGTATTGCATTGGTCTTGCTGAACACCCAATCTTATTTTGCAATTTTCTAGATGAAATTTTTGTAAGGTCTAGACTTTAGGAAAACAAAGTAAAGCCTCACCTAGATTCTTCATCTTGGAGGTACTTTGGGTATGAAAAATGGGAAAGGTTTCTATAGTTTCCTTACAACATAGAAGATCTATGCTTTCCTTACCATCCAACCATCCAATTTTAATCAAGAGATCCACTCATCGTTTAATCTTAGATCCCACGTCGCAAATTATTTTATTTTTAGTTTTTTTATTAAAATTGTATGAATATGAAATTTGGCACGGGCCGTCTTCTCCCACATATAAAAATATTAAAAATAATGTGTCAATAAAATATAATGACCAAAATACCCCTTGAAATTTTTAAGAGTATTTTAGTCATTTTATTTTATTGGAAATATTTTTTTAATACTTTTTGCTACTGTGAGTTTAATAGAGGATTGGAAGTCAAAGAGTATTTAGAAAAAAATTAAAAATAAAATCGTGTAGAGACGTGACATTGTGATTGGAGCAATCTTAACCCACCATTCGACGGGGACGGTTGGATAAGGGGAAGTATATAAGTGTTATGCTGTAAGGCAAGCATAGAAGACTTGCCCATAAAAAATCTTCATGATAGCTCTAAAATCATTTTTCAACACCAACTATGGCCTTTGAAGCTAAAAAATATATAGATTTTGTGGATATGATTTTTAGTTTGAAATAGACGGTCCAAATAATATATTATAATATACACTATATTTAGGATATGAAATCCTAACTTTTTTTATTACTATAACGGTTAATGATGAGATGGTCAATTTGAACATTCTTCAATGCTGGAACAACAGTTTTCAATGAAATTTTGAGATGAAGCTTTAAATCTTTTTCTAGGGTCGTAGCCTTGTCAAAACAATATTTTTTTTGGAAAATTACAAAAAAAAAAAAACAACACTCTCTGTGCAACTTACCCCCACCCCAATATTTTCTCACCTTTTTCCCCAAAACAACTTTTCCTCGTAAAACCCCCTAGGTAAAAAGTTGTTATTTTTTGGACGGAAATGTCCTTCTATTACAAACCAAATCAATTCACGGGTCCCAAGTAGCGTTGTAAGGACCCCAAGTTTTACTAGTCAAGAGGTGCGCACCACAAAAGAGGTCGTCGCAGAGACCTAGAGCCGCATGTGGAAGAAAGAGAATGATGGCCAATGACGTGCGTGACTCAGGCCATCGCCGTGCGAGAATGATGTCAATGTTGCGAGTGTAATGGGCTCGCCACCATTTGCTCGCCGCCATCTTGCAAGGGCCACAATTCTATTGAGCTTGATCACTTGCGGCAGTAGAGAGAAGGAAGTCGAAAGAGACGGAAGCGCACACCCAGCGCTGAGGGCGAAGATAGCGTTGTCCATATGATTTGGCCTAGTGCCACCCATGTAACATGGAGGCAATGCTGCGTGCAAGCAAGGGGGTATAAGGATTGATGTCGTGTGCATAAGGAGACACCGCCGTGCTTGAGCTTGGGCAACGCCGACTGCGTGATTGAACTTATCGTTGTCCGTGGTAAAGAGGAGGTGAAAAGAGGCGGGTTAACACCGTGCGTAGGCCAAATGGAGGCATCACCATGAGCGTAAGGAGTAACATCGTGCACATCGTGAGGTAGCGCTGTCTGAGAATTGGAGTGAGAGCAGAGAAGCCTTAGCATGACCATTTAGAGTAACGTCGCTTGGGCTAACGCCGCACGTGAAAGGTAGGAGATGTAACGCCAAGCGCTGCATGAATGTGAGCATCGCCATGTGTGACAAGAGGGTAACACCACGCATTGACTTGGGGTATCATCGTCTGGTGCGTCGCCGAGCATCTAGCCACCTGAAGCATCGCCACAAGGGTGTCGCCATCAGGAGCGTCGCCGCCTGGAGTAACGTCGTGTGCGTTGGTCAACGGTGCAGCCGTCAACGGTGTAAGTGCTGTGCCGGACCTGCCAGTGCTACGTGAGTGACCCCAGCCACAGTCCTTTTCTCCACCTACCGCGGCGTCAGCCACTGTGAATCTTACTTACCCACACATCTATAAATCACGCCCTTCCCTACCGCCATGTGCCTTCCCTTTCTTTCCCTTCAAACGTTTTCTCTCTAGCGCTTAGCGTGAGCTTTGCACTGCCACTGTTGGGAAGCTGCCGTCTTGCGCAAGGGTGACCTACACGTGAGAATCCAAGAGTGAGGCTGTGATGACCAAGATTTTTCCCGATCAATTAGTGGACATGTAGGGATAAGGAGGAAGGAAGGATAGTGAAGAGACCAGCACCGCTTGTGTTGAGTGTGCAGCGTTGGCTGTGTCGAGTGCAGCATCAGTTGTGATGAGACTAGTGCCGCTTTGTTGAGTGTGCAGCATCGGCTATGTTGTGTGCAGTGCCAGCTATGAAGAGACCAGCACCAGCTGTGTTGAGTGTGCAGCGTCGGCTGTGTTGTGTGCAGCACCAGCTGTGAAGAGACCAACACCGGCTGTGTTGAGTGTGTAGCACCGACTGTGCTGTGTGCAGTGTCGGCTGTAAAGAGACCAGCGCCAGCTGTGTTGAGTGTTCATTACCGGCTGTGTTGTGTGCAGCGCCGGCTGTGTTGAGTGTGCAGTGTTGGCTGTAAAGAGACCAGCGCCGGCTGTGTTTCTGACATGCATGGATTATGAGTGCCACTTGTTAAATGCATGCTGATTTGAGAGCCACTTGTCAAGATTTTTGGGCCTCTTGGTGACACTTGGTCAGCACCTCAAAAACAAGAGTACTTAAGCATCTTCTCTCACCCACACCACTCGTTCTTACTTCATCTCTTTCTCTCTCTCTAAGACACAAGGTTTGAAGAAGTGACTGTTGGAGGGCAGCCATTGTTGGGTGGGTGAGAGCTGTGAGAAGGGGATTGGAGAAGGAACCATTATTGTTTACGTAAGTGGATCCATAACCATTGTATTATAGTCATAAGGATGCATGAGCTTTGTGCTTGTGAGATGAGTAATGAATGTGTGAGTGAGGTAGAAATTCTTTACGCCTTGTTCACTAAAACTTGAGGTTTTTGTTTTATAATGAAAGTGGATGCTAAGAATGAATGTATGATTCTTAGATTACGTAAGAAATGCATGTTATGTGCTTACATTGTAAGAGGATGGTTGTTATCATGTCCTTTACCATGGAATCAAGGTTATGGAATGTGCTCTTGAAACATGTCATATGCTACTGTGAAATTTCAGAAATATTTGTGTTCTTAAAAGAGACTTATGAACTATAAAACAAGGTCTGATTGACCTCAAATCATCGCCATTGGAAAGATATGAGAGTCTAGTAAAATGTTTGTTTTTTGCCGCCACTGAAATTATTAATGGAAATGAAGTTATATTTCAAAGTGAAAGGGTATGTCATTGTTGAGAGTTTTCCGGGATTTTTCACTAATACCACTGTGGTCATTCATTTTATCTAAGAAAAAAAAGTTTATTTTCAGCCAAACCACAGCCATTTGAAAGATCTTTGAATGGAGTAAAATTTTCATGAAGAAACTATTTTGAAACTCTTCTTAGATTGGAAGGTATACACCATTTTATGAAGACCTATTACTATGAACAGTATTGATAAAATTCCAAACTATTATCTTGTTTGGCACGAATCTTTGAACCACCAAATGGACCCCAAATACATTCAAATTTTCCTTGTTAGAAATATATATTTCTTGGCTTAATTTTATTTTGAAACTGTCACATGTTCCTTCACGGTTTGAGACTTATAGCGGTATGAAGAAGGGTATGTCGCTGTCCACTGTACACAGCCAGGTGCAGCTTGAAAACCCTCAACTCTTTGAACCTTTAAGAGGCTAAACAGGGTCTAATTGTCTTCAAACACCACCATTTAAAAGATGGGTGTTTTTAGTACAAAATTTGTTTTGGAACTGTCTTCGAACTCTAAATGGTCCAAACGTTACGACCCTAATAGTGAGCACTTTGTCATTGCCGTTGATAGCAGGAAATTGAGCTATAAGGCTTAACTGAAATAATGTTACTATTACTACGGTACTGTAATTATGATATTGGTTAAATATGATATGCCACTATCAAAATGTGATATTGCTGCTATCATGATGAGATATTGATATTTTCATAATGTGATACTATGTTGCTAATGTTATATGTGAATGGGTACCTACTGTGTGAATGATGTTACCATGCTGCTTATGTGATATATGAATGGGTACCTACTATGTGAATGATGGTCCCGTGCTGCTTATGTGATATGTGAATGGGTACCTACTCTGTGAATGATGGTACCATGCTGCTTTTGTGATATATGAATAGATACCTACTGTGTTAATGATGGTACCGTGTTGCTTATGTGATATGTGAATGGGCACATACTATGTCAATGATGGTGCTGGCAGCTAAGATCTTTCCCTAACTCCCCATTATAGAATGGGAGTTAGGATGTGAATGTTAATATTTGGGAGGTTCGTGGCCCCCAGATCCATATGGGCACTATGCATTAGGTCACCCAATGGTAGTGTAATGCTCTCTCTCCAGAAGGGCATAAGGGGAGGGTCGTGTCTTGCAAGGCACCTACCTATCGAAAACCCCAAAACGTGCTGGAGATGTGTGTGTATGTGTGATGACATTACGAAGTGGGGCACCCACTTATCATTATCCTCCCTTCTAAAGAAGGGTAGAGGTTTCAAGCAACAGGATTGGGTAAGCTTAAGCGATGGGACTTCTACTTTTGGAGTAGACCTTACTAGTTTTGTAACTGTGATATATTGTCCTTACTTTTCTGCTTTAAGTTATGTGATTGTGACTTATTCATTGTATATTGAACTTCCTTTATCATATTACTATTAGAGTGTTAAGAAGCATGTT
>NW_006497138.1:1325376-1481167 GCF_000471905.2 Amborella trichopoda
ATATATATATATATATATATATATATATATATGTGTGTGTGTGTGTGTGTGTGTGTGTGTGTGTGTGTGTGTGTGTGTGTGTGTGTGTGTGTGTGTGTGCATTGCATATTGTTATCATTGTTATGCTAGTTGGAATGCAATAGTGTAGATCTGCATACTGGGCTTTTAGCTCATTTCATCTTATTTATATAACTATAGAGTGAAGGGTGTTGGCTTCTATGCTAAATGTGGGCGGTTGGTTTGGGCTTTGAGGCTCGAAGTTGAGAAGTTTGGAAAGTCTCCTCCGCATAGTATGTTTTGGTGGTCTCAGCAATATGATGTATATTTTATTTTGTGTATTTATGGCCAGTAGTGCCTTGAAGGAATTGTAAATACTTTTGATATTGAATGAATGAGATGGTTGTACTTTTAATTTGACATTTGTCTTGATTCCGTGTTATTATGCATTGAGCCACTCCCATCTGAGTGATGCTCAATTCCAGTGCTTTGTCGCCCTCCGGTTGGGGTCAAGGGGCAGGGTTGTGATAGTTATGGTATCAGAGCAGCCAAGATGGGATTCTTGGTCTAGGGAGTCTTAAGAGTGTCTGTAGGACAGTTCTTTGATAGGTTAGTAACTGAGTGTTTATGTTTTAGGTTGGAGATGCCGAGGACTCGTACCAACAACGCGAGTTCAAGTAATGGGAACATCGAGGACTTCAGTAAATTCATCAGAACTTTGGGGGCCATGACCTAAATGATGCGAGAAGTTATGCCGGCCCCGATTACCCTCGCCTCTTATATGAATGATAGTAATTTTATAGAAAGGTTTAGGAGGTTGGCACATCCAAACTTTGTAGGGCATGGGGGGTAGAAAAGGCTGAGAGATGGAGAAGGCAGATAGAAAAGATCTTTGAAGTTTTAAATTGCACCAGCAAGCAGAAAGTTAGGCTGGGTACCTTTATGCTCGAAGGAGAAGTAGAGCATTGGTGGAGCTCAGTAAAACAGTCGTGGGAAGGGTCAGGAGTCGTGACTACTTGGGAGAATTTTATGAGAAATATTCCTCGACTCTATAAAGGAAAGAAAAGAAGTAGAATTCATAGAGCTACAATAGGGGAATATGTCCGTTGAGCAATATGTAACGAAGTTTGCTGAACTCTCCAGATATGCGCCGCTTATTATTAGTACTAAGGCACGAAAGGCTAGTAAATTTGAGAGGTGCCTTCGGCTCTATATAGGGAGAAGGATTATCGCAACAAACCTCAAGACCTTCACCCCGCTGGTAGACCTGGCCCTAAAGATGGAGAGAGATTGTGACGACTTTCGGGTAAGAAGAGATGGAAGGTTGGGTGTCGCCCCGTCAGGGAGTTTTAAGAAGAAGGCACGACCACCTTCAAAGAGAGAGTTGAAGGGGAGAAACAATCAAGGTGGTGTCAGGATCCAGGGGGTTGTTCCAACTGATGTGAGGGGCAACCAATACCCAGCCTGCCCTCATTGTGGTTTGGGAAATCATACAGCGACTGAATGCTTCAGAAAGACTAAGACCTTCTTTCGGTGTGACAAATTGGGCCACCTAGTGAAAGACTGTCCCTTCAGGAGATCAGAGGAGCGATCGAGGGCTCAATGGAAGGTGTTCGCTCTGACCAAGAAAGAAGCTAGGGCGTCAACCTCTGTGATTCGAGGTACGCATTCTATATGTGGAATTGAAGCAAAAGTTTTAATTGATCCTAGATCTTCCAATTCATTTGTTGCACTGCACTTTGCATGTTACTTGGATGTTAAGCCTGTACAACTTGTTTGGACTTTGGTAGTATGTACGCCTATGAGAGAGTCAATAGAAACTGATATAATGTATAAACAGTGTGGGGTTGTGATTGAAGGGCATTTGTTACCTATAGATTTGATACTCTTAGATATTCGAAACTTTGATATTATTTTGGGTATGGATTGATTGTCTACCCACTATGCTACAGTGAACTATTTTGATAAGATTGTTACTTTTAGATGCCTGGGTCAACCTGAACTATATTTTAAGAGAATTAAGGTTGTTTCCCCTTTTCACATCATCTCAGCCCTTTAGGCCTATTTGGTTTGGTACCTCGATCTCGCCCTTCAGATCTAGATGATCTGGCGGCACGTATCTCGGGTTTGTAATGAACCCAGGACTTGAGATCGCTCTCTTAGGAACCTTGTTCAAGAGAAAAGGTAAGTATACCAACTGATGAGAGAGAAATTTATGGTGGGTTTGGGACTTACTCGGACTGGCTCCTGTGGGCGCCCTCTTAGATCAAGAAGAAAGCCCCCTAGATGGTTTTAGCTAGTTCAAAATCGTCTCCCTTGACCTACAATCACCTTGTTTTCCGTACAACACTACTATGGTTAATTTGCAAGACATATGGGCCAAAAGGCCCACCCTTATCTTAGAGCAGCACACATTCGCATGGCTAAGAATGTGAGAGGTTTATTGTGATGAAGTGGAAAGTTCAAATAAAGATAGAAAAGAGAAGAGAACTTGATGAAGAGGTGAGACTAACGTGACAACTGAAAAGTTACCAACTCAGAGTGGTAGCGAGGTGGGCATGATACTCGGGACCAGCACGATAGCAATACTACTGGAAACCGAGCTCAATATAGCAGTGTTTGACAAAGTCTACCCTCAGTCAAGTGTGAAGAGAAGAGAAAGAAGAGAAGAAAAGGGAACGAAGAGAGAGAAAGCGAGATGGCAAAGGGGGAGGAGACTCCAGACCTCAGTGGATCTCTCCGTTAGCATCATGAGAAGACACCGCGTCCCTTGCAAGCGACGATGGCTTCTCGGGAGGCTCACGGTGATAGCTCCCCGTGAGGCACACGACACTAGACGTGGGACATGATAGAAACTCATGGACGGCAAGAACCATCGCCATTGGCAACGTAAGAAGAACACGGGTCTCTTGCGGATGCCGATAGCTTCTGGCGAGGCCCACGGCGATAACTTATCATGGGTCACATGGCGATTACCTCTCGTGGAGCACGCGACGATAGGCATGGGGCAATAGGGAAGCTTGCGCATGGTGATAGATGTGGAGAGGCGAGGAAAGAGCCTGAGCGCGATGATGGGCACCGAGCGAACGGAAGAAGCCTGCTCACAACGATAGGCGTCGTGCGTAAAACAGAAGCTCTCGGGCGGTGATGAGTATTGTCGTGACCCTTCGCAGATGGCGATGGACATCGTGATCTGTGATAGTCATGCGGCAGAGTGAAGCTCTCGCGGACAGCAATAAGCTTTTCTACCCGCATTCCTCGTTGAAACATTGAGGGCACCCCTACAGACGATGATGAGCAGCGCCATCTACAATCTCACCGAGAGATGGAGACGCGCAAACAGAAGATGAAAATGAGCTCGCGTATGGAGCTGCTGTCACCATGCACGACTTGTGGAAATATAAGAAGGAGAAAAAAGAAAGGAAGAGGCATGTACGACACTACCACTACCAAGCATGGCCTTTGAGGGAGGCTCAGATGAAGAAGAAGAAGAAGAGAGAAAAGATGAGAGAGAGAATTTACCTTGAGCCTAGGGGGCACAGATCCAAAAGTTTCTGTCCTTACTCTCTCTCTCACTAAACGTGACCCAACAATGAGAAGAAAGAGAAACTTTATTAAGTAAAAACTCTCTTTTCTAAAGGGTTCAAGCCTTTTTGCATACAATGGTAAGTGATATATATAAAAGTGTGCCCAAACATGGGTGGATGATCAAAATTAAACCTAATTACTGGAAATTAAGATTTAATTGAGTTAAAATAAATTAAAAAATAGGGTGCACAATGACATATTTTCCCCTTCTTAACAATATGTAGATTCCAAAACAATCCCTGTGCTGCCCAAAACGTGCATGATTTTGCAAGGATGATCCAGGGTTGTTCTGATGCCCATTTGATCGAAAGATGATTGTTCTCTTATAAGACTCGACATGGCGATCAATTTGATACCAATTTCAAGCCATAGATTGTGTTTTTAGGGAACAATAATGTGACTTGAAATTTGAATGAATCATGAAATTTTGGATCAATTGGGTGCTTGTTCCTAGATGTTTTCTGTGATTTCTTAGCTGGATCACACTGAGCATGCTGTCACAATCGTAGGGCAACAAACATAACTCGATTCTGTGCCCTGACAAAGATTTTGTAACTTTGGAATTTTGGCTAGAATCTGGAATTCTAGCGACAGAATTTGTGGCCACTTCATTGGCTTTGTGTGTGAAATCCAACCGTTCATCATACACGAAGTTCGGACCAGTGATGGCCATGGACCTTACGCACGCGATGGAACTAGTTTCGCATCGATCAGGCTCACGAGTGGCGTGATTTAGCCACTCAAGTGAGGCACGATGCTACTAATTTTCCTGCGCTTTCTTCACGGATCACAACTTCTCTCTTGCTTTTCTTCACGCTTGGGCATCGTAGCGGGGCATGCCACATATGGAAACGCTCGTCTCGACGAGATAAACACGGTTCATCAAGTTTAAGCATGATCCAATCTCGGACAAGGGAGATATATGCGTCGAAATTCACTGGTCGTGACTGCCCCTTTAATGGAGTTGAGTTGCAAGGTGGCCGCATGAGAATAGCGTGCGGCTTGTTCTGTTTCACTCTTTCACCTATAACTTCTTCCTGGGATGTCGGTTCAGGTTGAAATTTGACCCTTGAGGGTTTTCAACCATGTCGGATCCAGTGCTAGTGGTCCCATAATAAATTGGGATACCAAAAATATAGCTTTAGTTATAGGGTCTGTTTCAAGGTGTAAGAGGCTAATTTTGTCTAAACTGTTTCTCAGTCTGCACTGCCTTAGACATGTTAGAATGCGAAAAAATTTGGCAAAAGACTTTTGAGAGTCCTTATGAAGATCTTGGATAGTTTTAGGGCTATTCTAAGACTATCAAAATTTCCAATGTTTTGTCAGGCTTTATTGACCAGGGAACCAAGGTGCTGAAAAATGTCTTCAAACAGCTTCCCCTATCTAATGTTGTTCTTTTAGAGAAACGAGAGGGATAACATTCAAAAAGGATACTCGGATGTTTTGATGCAATGTATAGGTCCATCCGTGGAGACTTTAGGGGGAGAAACGAATTTCTAGGGATCTTGTCGAAGTCCTCACCCTCAAGGGACTATTTGTGATTCTGACAGGTTGAGGATTTTGTAAGGACCTCATTGGTCAGAATCGGCCTTTCTGAATGCCAAATGTTATGAACCTTTGGTCGGCATTGTTCGCTGCTACACCAAGTTTGCTTTTGATGATCAGGGTATCTATGTGGGTCCCACCTAGTGGGGTCTAGTCGGGGGTTCTGACCTGCTCAAAAGTTTGGGCCTGTCGACTAGGGTGATTTTGGTGAGGCGGCCTCGTGGGCCCCATCCCGTCGAGTCCAGTAAAAAATCTGGGCCTATCGGCTGTGGAAGGTTTTAGGCGAGGCGATCTCATGACGAGATATTACCCTAAAGTCTCTGGTTGGTTAGGGCTTGGCTTCATCAGTTTCTTATCATTGTAGGGATCTTTAACAATTTGGAGGGATCTTTTGGACATCTTCCTCACCCTCAAGGACTCTTATTAATTTTTATGTTGAAGTGTGGGAGATATTATGAGGCTCTCACTCCCAGGTGAGCCATTTTATATTGTGATTGGATGCTTATAGTTGACGATTTTAGGTAGACCTCGTTAGCAACGATAATGCCTGTTTGGCAAATATGTGTCTGTTGAGGTTGTGATGCTGCATCAACCTACTTTGTTGGTCCAAGCACCCTTTTGCAGGACTTCACTTGAACAGGAGAAATGGCATCATGAAGACGGTTTTCACCAACTTCCTTTATTTTTCGAGCTCTTTTACCGATGACCTTGCAGCCATGTTCACCTTTTCATTCGTTTTTTTGCTCATGGTGCCATTTGGAGTTTTCACAGTGCTTGGGTTTTTGTTTTCACGGAACTCTTTTATTGAAGGTTTCGTGACCATGCTTGTCCGTCATTTTTACTCATGTCGTTCCCCTGTCCAGGTGTACACCTTGCCCTTTTTTTTGTGAAGGTATGTTTAGGGTCATGCCTTCGAGATGTGTGCAAAGCCTTTTAATATAATGCAGCTAGGACGTCCATTATAGTTTAGGGTCATACAGCTGGACCATCGTGGTGATGAATGGCAGTCTGTGGAGGCCATGGAGTGATTACAATGGTGAATTTGACTCACTTTGGGGAGATGGTACGAGGCTACCCATGAAAGATGGAAGCTGTATGAATGGTGGGTGAAAAATGGTGACCCACTAGCTAACAACGAGTATGTTGGTGAGATGGCTTGTCGTTTTGTGAGCATGGTTGAGACTCACTAATGAATGATGAATAGTGATAGTGAAGTGAATGGGTTCACTGGAGAAGCAATGAAGGTGGGGCACACACACGAATGGGTCGATTAGGGAAAGCATGTGTGAAAATGCACATAAAGGGGATGTGCACGTATGTGTGGCGGCATCTTTAAGGTCATGCCTCCTGGACCTGGGCAAAACAGCTTAACATCATGCGGCCAGGACGTGCACTATGATTTAAGGTCATATAGCTCGAACAATGGTTATGCAGTTTAAAGTCATGCAACTAGGACCAAGCAGTTTTAGGTCGTGCAACTAGACCTTCGCTACAGTTTTAGGTCATATAGTTTGGACCCCTGATGCTGATCCTTTTAATTTCATGTAGCAAGGACGTAGACTATGATTTATGGTCATATAGTTTGGAACGTGGTTATGCAGTTTAAAGTCATACAGCTAGGACCAAGTAGTTTAAGGTCATGCATTTAGACCTCCGCTACAGTTTAAGGTCATATATTTTGGACCATGGCTATGCAATTTAAAGTCATGCAGCGCGGACCATGGCTGTGCAGTTTAAGGTCATGCAGCATGGACCACAGCTGCACAATTTAAGGTCATGTAAATAAGACCAAGGCTATGCAGTTTAGTGTCATACGATTAGGACCATGGCTGTGCAGTTTAAGGGCATGTAGCTAGGACCAAGACTGTGTAGTTTAAGGTCATGCAGTATAGACCATGGCTGTGCAGTTTAAGGTCATGCAGCATGGACCACGACAGTGCAATTTAAGGTCATCGAGCACGGACCACGGCGTGGATCGCCATGTAGGTGAAGCTCCATAGGGGATAGGTCTGTGGATAGAAATCTAACTCCCTGGGGATAAAGAGAGTTAAGGTTATACGCAAGAGAGAGATTTAGATGAAGATGGTGGCCCTACGAGGAGCGGCAAGCAGAAGCGAACTTCGCTGGGGATTAAGAGGACATGTGTGACTCCCCGGGGTGAAGGATGAGGCCTCCTGTAACTCCACTAGGGATGACAAGCTGAAGCATAGATGTACCCACATTGGGTTTGAAAGGATAAGAATGACTCTAACTCCCTGGGGATAGTGGGTCACAACAGGATGTGACTCGCATTGGGATGTTGATGCAAAACATACCCATTAGGGACTAAAGGGGTAAGAGCGACCCCCTTTATTTTCGCATACACCTAACTCCATTAGGGATGTTGATGAAATACACCTAGCGAAGAGGTGGTCCATCTCATAATTAAAGTTATGCGTATGGACTATTTGTCATGTCATGGGTTACAGTTTTAAGGTCTTGTAGCTCGGACCATGGCTATGTAGTTTAAAGTCAAGCGGCTAGGACCATGTGGTTTAAGGTTGTTCAACTAGACCTCTCTTATAGTTTAAGGTCGTATAGTTTGGACCATGAAATTTAAGGTCATGCAACTAGACCGTGGCTGTGCAATTTAGGGTCATACAACATGGACCATGGTTGTGTAGTTTAAGGTCATACTGCATGGACCATTGTGTGGGGAGAATGTGACTCCAAGGGGAATAGAGTCGTAATTAGGAATTCCACTCCTAGAGGAGTGAGGCTGGGGTGCAAGGAATGAACTTCCTGGGGATGCAGGATGAAGATCCAGATGGGAGTGCCATGACGTGTGCACGACGCTAAATTTAGTATGGCACTCGCGGTGCTAGGCTCTTGATGAAGGGCACGCGACATTAGTCACTTAGTGAGGCATGCGACGTTAGCCACTTGGTGAGGCGCGTGGTGTTAACTCCTGATGAAGCGCATGGTGATGGCCTTTGATGAAGGCAAGCGGTGACAACATCCTACACAGTGCACGACAATGACCCTTGATGAAGCGCACGGTGATGACCTTTGACAAAAGCGCACGGTGATAGCATTTACGCAGCACACGGCGATTGCCTCTGGTGAAGGCACGCGATAATAACCCATTTGGGTCTCGAGCTTGACCCGCTCCAGCTTGGTCTTATTGCAGTCAGAAGCTGGGGATTGGAGAGTCATTTCAGTTTGTGAGGGATAGTTCATGGCAAAGCTGAGTATAAATGAGGGGAAAACCTCATTTTACTATTTTGTCGAGGGGTAAAACATTTGAAGAGATTTTGTTTTTAGAGAGAGAGAGAGAGAGTTGGAGCCTTCTTCAAGAGTTTTCTCGGCTAGAGTTTTCTAGCCCAAATCTACAATACCTAAGCCCTCGGGAGCTTTTTAACGAGCTCAAGCATGTCGTGGAGCTTCGCACCATGTTTGCGGGTGCTTTTCGGGGAGTGCCAAGGCTTCTCGAGCAAGAGACGTGGGCTACTCAGAGCTTCACTGAGACTTTTCCAGTGAAGCTGCAGGATTCACAGTGGTGTTGTGCTGGAGTTGTGGAGCTTTCCTGATAGTCCCGTGGCTGAAGGGGAGGTTGTAGAGAAGTCAAGGGAATCTGACTGTTTTCTGGTTAGTGGAAAAGAAGGAGGACCAATAATGGGTTCACCAGAAACTTAGTGGAATTTTGGTGAACTTGTGGCGAGCTACTAAAGTGCAGAAACAGGGAGAAGAGAAATTCGTAGGGTCACTGGGAAACTTTCTAGGGTTTCCGATGGTTTTTCGATTTTCTCGACAACAAGTAGTAGGCGGGGATCTCCGACGACCGAAGGAGTGTTTGGTGAAACTCGAAGTATTGCAGGGGAGGCCAAAGGTCATGCGAAGGTGGACCATCGACAAGGAGTGACAGTTGGGGAAACTGAAGAGGCGTGGGAGCTAATGCCTCTCGAGAATTGGAAACAGTGGGAACTGGGGCATCGTGAGGGCATGAGCGACATTTAGTCGCATGCAGCGTTGCCTTCACGTGTCTCTAGGTTTCGCACAACAATGCCACACTCGGGAACATGCCTCTAGCGACAATAGTCTCGTGCGGCACTGGCCTGCCTATGGTAGTCGTAGCACTCGGCATTGAGCTGCGCACAACAATGGTAACCTGCGACATTGAGTTATACGCGGCGATGATCACGTGCGGTATTGAGTTGCGCGCAACGATGACCATGGACAATGATGGCTTGTGGGGGCCAAGAGTGATGGCAAATGACAAGGCCTGATCACTGTGGTATGTCAGAAGCCAAGTCCTCCAGCACAACAGTGAAGTCCATGTTGTTTTGAAGGAAGGAAATCCATCATGGGTCGGTTCCTTGGAAGCTAGCCATGCCTCATCAGATGAATTAAAGCTGACTCAGAAATGGTTGGCTCCTTTTTTTTGGCTTGTAACCATCCTCTTTGGTGATTTTTCTTCT
The DNA here is from genome assembly GCF_000471905.2 of Amborella trichopoda. Next base: position 1,334,964 of record NW_006497138.1, read on the forward strand.
TCTTCATGATGAAAGCCTTTCTTTGGTGGTTTTGCTTCTTCTTCATGAGGAAAGCATTTCTTTTTAGCCTATAAGCATCCTCTTATCCTCAGATACAAGAGCTTTGTAACTTCCCTATAAAAGAAATGGACTTCCTTTGAATATGGGATAGTACTTCTTTAAGTACCTCCCATTGATAGGGGCATCACCTCTTCTTCATCAGTGGTTTGCCAGTACATAGGCCCTGTTTAGTGTGATTTTCTTGACCATGAATGGACCTTCCCACATAGGTTCGAACTTTCCTTTACGGTGCTCATGCATGACGATCGATCTCTAGACTGCCAAGAAGAGGTCTCCACAAGCGAATGAGCGAACCTCAATAGACTTGTCAAAGGCTCTCTTCATCCTTCCTTGAATGAGCTCAAGATTCTACTAAGCCTCTAATCTCTTTTGGTCAAGGGTATCCAACTCCTAGTAATGGAGCTTGACCTTTCCTCTTCCATCATTCCTTGATGTATGGTGACACAGAGTGAGGGTATTTGAACTTCGAGGGGGAAAACCGACTCACCTCCATAGACCAAGGAATATGGGGTAGACTTTGTAGCATTTCGAGTGGTTGTGCGATAGGTCCACAAAGCTTGAGGCAGCTTCTCATACCAATTTTTCTTTGACTTCGAAATTGACTTCTGGAGAACCTTGCACAGGGTTTTGTTGAGCATCTCAGCTAAGTCTTTGGCTCGAGGGTACTACATGGTCGAGTATTTTCACTCGAAACCGGACTGGTTAACTATGCGATCAACATGATGGCTTCTGAACTGAGGGCCATTATTAGAGATTATTCGATCTGAAACCCTAACAGGTATATGATGTGGTGGCGCACGAAGTTGTCCATAGTGGTCCCTAAAACCTACTTGAGAGGGACTTCTTCAGCCCACTTGGAAAAGGAGTTTGTTGCTGTTGTAATGAAGGCATGACCTAAAGCAGAAGGAGGGTCAATGGGTCCTATAATATCCATACCCAACTGAGGAAAGGACCATGATGTCACTGTAGGATGGAGAGGCTCCAGAGGCTTATGAATGAGGCTTGAGAGAATTTACCACACCTAACATCTCTTAGCATAGCTTTGGGTGTCAGCCACCATTGAAGGCCAATAATAGCCGAGTCTACGTATGCATTCATAAAGCTTAGGGCCAGACTGTTGTAGTCCACAGATACCTGAATGCACTTCTTTGAGTACTTTGCGTGCTTGTTGTGTATCAACGCATCTGAGGAGAATTCCATCAAATGATCGATGAAAGAGAACATCCCCATCGAGGAGGGTGTATTTGGTAGACATTCGACGTATGCCATTGCATTCCGCCTGATCTTCAGGCAACCTTCCATGTTTTATGAAATTTATGACAGGCTCCCTCCAGTCTTCTACTTGTTCTACCTCTAAACACATTGGGTCGAAGAATTCAGGCTCCTACTTCTCAACTTTGGATTCTTTTCCTCGGGATATTTCCTGCTCTGCCTTAATGACATCCTTGGTAGCGAGGAGTGCTCTGAACGGATAAGGAGGGCATTCGGGGAAGATATCCCTCTCTTCATCTGCATCAACTTCTGTTCTCAAGTCGACATGTCTCATTCTGTTACCCAGACAAGCGTGAGCCCTTATGAAGACAGATGAGTGGTTGCCCCAAGTTTTGAGAGTGCATCGACCTACGAGTTTAGCCATCTAGGGATATGACTAAGGGAGAAGTCACCGAACTGGGCCATATAAGATTTGGCCATGCCATGATAAGGCTTTAGAGTATCCTTCCTCACGTCATAAATCCCTTTAAGCTACCGGATGACCAACTCAGAATTTCCAAAGATGTTTAGCTACTCCAGGTCTAGCTCCTGGGTGATCTCTAATTCAAATATCATCATTATGAAAAAATGCCTATACAAGTGAGAAGGATAGAGGAATCGTTCCACCGTCAGGAGTCATGAACACGACTCCGACGCCCCCTCTATCAGACTGGAATGCTCCATCAAAATACATCTCCCATGGTCGAGCTAGTACCGCGCATAAAACTTCTTCATCTAGGGGATCACTTGAAAGGGGGGATCCCAAGGGGACTAGGTGAGCTGTGAGAAATTCTGTTAGGGCTTGTCCTTTGACTAACTTTTTGTGGTATGTACATGATGTCGAACTCTATTAAAAATAGTACCTACTTGGCCAGATGTCCTGATAGGCATGGCCAGGTCATAAGGAACTTGACCGGAACTGCCTTCAAGATTAGTTTGACCTCTTGACCGAGGAAGTAATGGAGGAGCTTCTGTATGAAAAAGATCAAGGCTAGGCACATCTTTTCGATGGGAGGGTAATTCTTCTCGGCTCCCTGGATCTTACGACTGAGGTAATAAAGCATTGTTTCCTTCCCCCCATCATTGTTCTGTGCTAAGAGGGCCCTGAGTGACTCATCAAGGGTGGTCACATAAAGGATGAGAGGCCTTCCTAACACTGGCATAGAGAGCAGTGGAGGATTCAAAAAATGCTGCTTGATGTCATCGAGTGCAGCTTGGCACACCTCATCCCATATAAAGGGCGTGTCTTTCTTCAACAGGGCTGAAAAGGGCCTGCATCAACCTGAAAGGTTTGAGGTAAACCTTCAAATGTAGTCCAGCTGTCTTTGGTGAGACCGCAGTTCATGGAGGGTCGTAGGCGACGGCATATTCAGGATTGCCTTGATTTTGACCTACTCGATCTCAAGCTCACGGTAACTCATGTGTTTTAAGAGGTACCTCACAGTACCTCACAATCTCAAGAATTTTCCTGAGCATATGCCAAAGGCGCATTTCAAGGGGCGTAATCGTTCAAATACTTTTTTAAGGTCTTGTACGTGAGCATCTTTTGTTTCAGATTTCACCACCAAGTCATCCACATAGCACTCGACCTCCTTGTTGATCATATCCTTGAAGATGGCTATCATGGCTCGCTGGTACGTGGTACTGACATTCTTTAACCCGAAAGGAATCACAGTGTAGCAAAAGACACCTTTCGGGGTCAAGAATGCGGTGGCCTCCTCATCTTTTTGTGCCATCCTGATTTGATTATAACTAGAATACCCATCCATAAAGGAGAAAATCTGACAATGAGCCATGGCGTTGACAAGCATCTCGATGAACAGAAAGGGGAAGTCGCCCTTGGGGTAAGTAGTGTTCATGTCACGAAAGTCAATGCAGACCCTGATTTGGCCATTTTTCTTCTTAACTAAGACAACAATTGCCAGCCATCTGGGGAATTTGACTTCACGTATGAATCTAGCCTGCCTGAGCTTGTTCACCTCGCATCGATCTACATCTCTAGGCCGGGTCTAAACCTTCTTGATCTCTGGTTCATGGGTTTGATGGACAGATCAATGCCAAGATGGTGGAGAGCAATTTTGGGGTCTAGGGCCGACATCTCATGATAATGCCTGGCAACGATGTCTCGGTTTGCTCGGAGTAGGGAGATATAACTTTCTTTCTCTTCTGGGGACATTTTTACCAAAATGAAAGTTGGCCTTAAGTTTGCCTCATCCCCTAAGTTTATATCTTCATGCTTGTCAGCTGTGACCTGACTACCTTCTTCCCACTCTTCCGGAGCCTCTTGTAACTCTTCATTTGGGGATTCAGAATGCTTGTCATCAATCTTGAGTGTAAAGACACACGATCCTGACATCTCTACTTTTAAGAGGGGCCCTGTGTGGGAGACGATTTCTGGTCCCTGGCCGAACTCCTAAAAGGGCCCCTCTTTTCAACCAGGGACCATAAATCGTCTCCCACACAGGGCCCCTCCTAAAAGCAGAGATGTCAGTACTAGTGCATTTGCATGCATGTCTCCCACACAGGGCCCCTCCTCGAATCGAGAGTCCGTGATCCCGTGAGTTGGGTCACTCGGTATTTGCCCCGAACTGGGTGATGCGTCATGAACTTGAATCCTAGGATAGGCCTCATGGGAATAAGAGCTTGAAGATGGCTCGGTTTTGGCTTTGGGGCGTCGACGACTGTCAAGAATCCATCCGCCTGAGCCAATATCTTTCTTAGATGCTTCCACTATGACCTACTGAGGCTGGTGCTTTTGAGGTCTCTGTTTAGAGCGTCGAAGTCTGGGCATTGTCGAGTCGCACTTGTGGAGAAAGTAGAATAGGAGGGAGTAAAGGAGAGTTAAAATGTTTCGGGCAGCTTTTTATGTCGTCGCAATAATTGAACGCGTGCAGGGGGTATTTTAGGTCTTGCCCCTGCTTTGACCGTTGTAAGGTGCTTTTAGCGTCCTCACCCATATTGGACAACTCTTGAGTTATTGATGGCTCAGGGGCGTTTGTCTGATTAGACTACAGGATAAACCGAGCTGCACCTGGGATGAAGTCCTGTAAGGTTGGCACCAGAGGAGGGGCTTAAGAAACTTTTCAACAACTGGTGGCTGAGGGAGACGATTCCTTCGGTGAGCGGATCTGAGTGCTTGTCTCCTTTTGGATCCCTGAAGAGGGCTTTGGTCTGCCTTATCGGGCTGATGAGTAGCCTTGGCTTGGTGGATTGCCACACGCTTCGTGGATTTGAGCCTTCTTCGACTATGGTGGACTTCCCAGGGTTGAGAGGTTGAGGGCTCTGAAGGATCCAATGCTCACAGGGGACCTGTAGTGGGATTTCCTCTTGGACGGGAGTGACGGCTTGGAAAGGTTCTAGGAGAATGGCACAAATGATGTGGCCCTCCTGCACCTTCTGAGTGACCATAGCTTCGAACCCAGAGCATTCCTTCAGCTCGTGGCCCCATACTTGGTGATATGGGCACCAGAGGTTTTTCGTACCCAGGGCAAGGCGTTTAGGCTGCCTGGCAGGCTTGAGAGTGACGAGACCCTGTTGGAGCATCTCCTCACATAGGGCCTACAGAGGGTCTAGCTCAGCACTTCCCAGAGCTTGTGTCAGTAGTTCTTCTTACACTGGTGGAAGAGGGACTCGAGGGCGTCCTTCTGAGTTACCATGAGCTTCCTGGCATTGTTGCATCTTCTTTGCCAAGAGTTCATGGAAACTAGTGCATTTGCTCACGTCATGGCTTCGTATCAGGCGATACGAGCACCAGAAATTCTCAGTTCCTAGAGGTAGGAACTTGGGCTGCCTTGTCAGCTTTGACGTGATGTGTCGCTCTTCAAGCATTATGGTAAATATTGCATGGCAGGTGCCCCCTCATCTTCTTGTATTGTCACTATGTGAGAAGCCTCAGTTTCCCCGATCACTTTCTTTAACTCTTCGAGCTTTATCTGACCCTTGTTAATAAGGGCTTCGATAGTATCGTTGAGCTTATAGCATTCCTGAGTAGGGTGGCCTACTTTCCTATGATAGGCGCAGTACCTCTCATGTGTCTCCTGTCTAGCTTGTTCTAGAGTGCTGACCTCCGGCAACTGAATCATGTTTTGGTCCAATAATAGTCGAAGCAATGCAGGAGTCCACTCCTTATCAAAGGGGTAAACCTTGTTCTGATGTTGTGTCTAGAAATCGCTTCTCTTTATAGTTTTAGGGGGTGGGACCTTGTTGTAGGACTGTTGCTTATCCCTGGCCTGAGACTTGTGCCTTTGAGAGGTCTAGGGTTTGAGGAGCGACTTTGTTAGTGTCAGTCACATTGACGGCTGCATTGATCACTGCTTTATGCTGGTTGCCCCAATTGTTGGAGCGGGGGCTCGAGCCAGAGGGTTGCTGACAAGATCCGCCATGGTGTTTGGACAGACCCTCGATGCGAAATTTTTAAAGATGCGCTTTGACATGGAGGGTGGATTGGAGGCCTAGACATGCAAGGCGATCTTAAGAAGCATGTTTCGTATGTAGGTCTGGACAGCTTCTTTCTCAGTCATGGGAGTGGCATGAAAGGTTGCCATCTCTCTCCATGGGGCGATGAACTTGTCAACCGGCTCACCAGGGTCTTGAGTTAGAGTGAAGAGATTGATGGTTTCCACATTCCTTTGGACTTCGTAGAAGCATCGTTAAAACAACCGCTCCATTTCCTGCAACGTGTGCATCGAGAATGGAGGAGGGCGAGCATACCACTGGAAGGCTGGCCCTTCTGGAGTCTAGACAAACTGACGGAAGAGGAGTTGTCCGCTAGTCGCTGTCTCTTGACAGGCCGCTTGAAAGTGGGCAGTACGCTGGTGCAAGGATGTAGTATTATTGAACAGGGGGAGCTTCCCCTTTTGGTAGTTCGGGGGAAACGACACTTGGTTGGTGGACGAAAGGTACGAATTATGGTAGAGCGATGCCTCTTACATGCCTGGGACCTTGTTCTTGAGACTATGGTCCACCATGGCATCTATGTCGGTTTGGGAAACCCCGCGGGAAGCAGAGTTGTCCTGAGAGACCGGTGGGGGAGTTTGCTTGGGAATGGTGTCTTCACCAGCCGGAGAATTAGTCTCATGGTGATAAGAGGGGGGCCTGAAGGATTCTAGGTGTTCCATCTTTTCAAGGATGGATTGCATCATTACCTCAAATATGTTCATCGACTCTTCCTGGGCGTCATCCGGTTTGTTAATCACCATGAAACTGACTGTTTCTTCTGGAAGGTCAGAGTCTGGTGGAGTAACGGATGGCCGGGGTTGGTGAGTCATGCGTGGTTCAGCATGCCCCGACTAGACTCAAGCCTTGTATGACGACCTTGTGAGGACCGGTTCTCGACGATCTTGGGACTGTGGCTTCTAGGCAGTGATCATCGAGCAGTATTCTTGGACTGGCTAGGGGTCTGGGATCCGCAAAGGGAAAAAATGATTATGAGGCAGGAGGTCACCAAAGGTGGTGACCTCAGCTGCCTTGGGGGCTTCTTTGGTCAGAATCTGCAAACCTTTCTTTTGCTTAATCTTGAGGGTATTATGGCCTCTTTCCAGAACCGAGCGAGAGGTTTGGACTGCCCCACTTTTCTTGAGTAGGCGAGGGTGGTGTCTATTAGTTGGAGAAAAGAATGGGGTCCAGGGATAGAAGGCAGTATAGGTTTCTGCCTTGGAGGCTAAAGGCCCCTGTCTAACATCAGGCCATTGCCCTGAATTCCTTTGTGGGGCCCGGATGCATGCCTGACTTGGGGTGGCTGAGTCAAGATGGTACTCATAGGAAAAACCTTTGAGTACCAGGTCTAAAGGTGCTTACCCGGTGTAGGAAGAGCGACAACAGGTGAAGGAGCTAGTTCATGGGAGAACCTGCAAAGTCGGTGTGTGTGCACCTTTAGGGTTGGTCGTCTGGGTGACTTAGGGGTCAGCTCGGGCTTGCTCAACTGGTTCAACCTTAGGAGGTCGAGACCCACAAGCTTGTGCCCGTGAGGGACCAGGTAGTAACCTACCTCTCATAGGGTGAAGTTGTGTGTGGTGAGTGGGAAGATGAAGTGGTCGACCCTGATGTGCTAAAGCTGATGTTGAACTGGCGCTGCCCTGAGCTGTGGGATGCATGACGTGCGTAGGGTTGGCCCGAGAAGGCCTAGCCTTAAATGTGAGTTCGAGGCAGCACGGAGGTTTCCCTGAGATGTGGCTCGAGTGGTTGGACCATGAGCTCTTAGGTGTGTGTGTGGGGTGGAGACCCCAGGATTTCTGCCTCTATGTGTCGAGCCCTCAAGTGTAGAGGTTTGGGGTAATGAAGGAGTTCGAGGGGTAGCCTTGTAGCGACCCTCAAAACCAATGGCAACTTGCTTGCCTTTCGTGAGAGTGGGAAGGGAAGCCTTTTGGTGTACCTTAGCGATATGATGGGCAAAGGACTTTCCAGTAGCAGGGTGCGAGCTGTGTACGGTAGTATATGTGCTAACAATGCAAGGGGCCTTGGTGGAGGGTCCACCAAGGCGAGGGAGAGGGGAGTCAGGGACCTTTAAGTCCCTTCTCACACCAATCTAGGAAATAACCTGGGAGCCAAACTATGAGTCCCGACTCAGAAAGCGTGTAGGGAAGGAAGCTTGAGCAGTTCACTTCCTTGGGATAGTCACGAGTACAGGGATAAGAAAGTCCCCGACTCGGATGAATGGGTTGAATAACCCATGTTCCATAGAAAGTAGTGCAGAAAGTAAGAGATGATATTGATCAAACAACAGCAAACCAACGAATAGGTAATAAGTCCCCAGTGGAGTCGCCAAGCTGGTTAGGTGCCTCGATCTCGCTCTTCGGATCTAGATGATCTGACGGCACGTATCTCGGGTTTCTAGTGAACCCGAGACTTGAGATCGCTCTCTCAGGGACCTTGCTCAAGAGAAAGGCCAGGTGCACCAATCGATGAGAGAGGAATTTAAGGTGGGTTCGAGACTTACTCAGGCTAGCTTTCGTGAGTTTCCTCTTATATCACAAAGAAAGCCCCCCAACTGCTTTTAGCTGGTTCAGAATTGCCTCTCTTGACCTGCAATCACCTTGTTTTCTGCACAACACTATGGTTAATATTTAAGACAAGTAGGCTGAAAGGCCCACCCTTTTCTTAGGGCAACACACATTCACATGGCTAAGAATGTGAGAGGTTTAGAGTGATGAAGTGGAAAGTTCAATAAATATAGAAAAGAGAAGAGAACTTAATGAAGAGGTTAGACTAGCATGACAACTGGAAAGTTACCGAATTGAAGTGGTAGCTAGGTAGGCATGGTACTCGGGACCAGCATGACAACAGCACTACTCGAAACCGAGGCCGATATGGCAGTGTTAGGCCAAGTCTACCCTCAGTCAAGTTAGAAGAGAAAAGAAAGAATAGAAAAAAAGGGAACGAAGAGAGAGAAAGCGAGACAGCAAAGGGAGGGAAGAATCCATATGATAATGGGTCTCTTTCGGGCAGTGATGGCTTCTAGCGAGGCTCACGATGATAGCTCCCAGTGAGGCACACGACGCTAGATGTGGGACACAATAGAAACCCGCGATCGGCAAGAAGCACCACCGTTGGCAACGCGAGAAGGCCACTCGTCTCTTGCGGATGGCGATAGCTCCTGGCGAGGAACACAATTATAACTTCTCATGGATCACGCGACGATTACCTCTTATGGAGCGCACGGTGATAGGCATGGGGCACAAGGGAAGCTTGTGCTCGACGATAGACATGGAGAGGTGCAGAAAGAGCCTACATGCAGCGATGCGAACCGAGTGAACGAAAGAAGCTTGCGCATGGTGATATGCCCCAGACGCAAAAGAGAAGCTCATGGACGGCGATGAGTATTGTCGTGACCCTTCACGGATGGCGATGGACATCACCACCTACGATAGTCACGCGACATGGTGAAGCCCCCATGGCCGGTAATAAGCTTCGCTACCCGCGTTCCTCCTTGAGACGTAGAGGGCACACCTGCAGATGACGATGAGCAGCGCCGTCTGCAAATCTCGTTGAGTGATGGAGACATGCAAACATAAGAGGAAAAGGAGCTCGCATATAGCATTTCTATCACCATGCGCGACTTGTGGAATGTAAGAAAAAGAAAAAAGAAAGGAAGAGACATGCATGACACTACCACTGTCGTGCATGGCCTCTGATGGAGGCTGAAACGAAGAAGAAGAAGAAGAGAGAAAAGATGAGAGAGAGAATTTACCTTGAGCCTAGGGGTATCGATTCAAAAGTTTCTCTCTCCTTACTCTCTCTCCAAACGTGACCCAACAATGAGAAGAAAGAGAAACTTTATTAAGTGAAAACTCTCTCTTTTGTGCCTTTTTGCGCATAATGATACGTGGTATATATAGAAGTGTGCACAAACATGAGAGGATGATCAAAATTAAACCTAATTACTGGAAATTAAGATTTAACTGAATTAAAAAAAATTAGATACGCTGTAAAATGATAGATTTGCCCCTTCTTAATAAATTATGGAATTCCAAAATAGTCCCTTTGCTGCTTGCATGATTTTTCATGGATGATCTGGGGTTGTTCTGATGTTCGTTTGGTCGAAAGATGATTGTTTTCTTGTAGGGCTTGGCATGACGCGCAATTTGATACCAGCTTCAAGCTATGGATCTTGTTTTTAGGGAACGATCATGTGACTTGAAATTTGAATGAATCTGAAAACTTTGGATCGATTGTGTGCTCGTTCCTTGATATTTTTCTTTGTATTCTTCATTGGATCACACTGAGCATGCCATCACAATCGAAGGGTAACAAACATAGCTCGATTTCGTGCCCAGACGAAGATTTTGCAACTTTGGAGTTTTGACCAGAATCTGGAATTTCGATGATGGAATTTACAGTCACTTCGTCAGCTTTGTGTGCAAAATTAGACCGTTCATCATACACGATGTTCGGACCAGTGATGGCTATTGACCTTACGCACGCGATAAAACTAGTTTAACATTGATCCGGCTTGCGAGCGGTGTGATTTGGCTGCTCGAGCGAGGCATGACGCAGCTGATTTTCCTGGACTTTTATCAGGGATTAGCAACTTCTCTCTAGCTTTCCTTTGTGCTTGGGCGTCGTCGCAGGGCATGCCAAATATCAAAAGGCTCGTCTCGACGAGACGAACACGCTCCATCAAGTTTGAGCACGATCAAGAGAGATATAAATTTTAAAATTCACTGGTCGTGACTGCCCCTTTAATGGAGTCGAGTTGCAGGGTGGCCACACGGGAATAGCATGCGACTCCTCCTGTTTCTCTCTTTTACCTATAACTTCCTCCTGGGATGTCCGTTCAAGCTGAAATTTGACTCTTGGGTTTTCAACCATGCCGAATCCAATGAAAGTCGTCCCACAGTAAATTAAGACTCCGAAAATATAGCTCTAGTTATAGGGTCTGTCTCAGGGTGCTAGAGGCTGATTCTACTGAAACTATTTCTCAGTCTGCACTGCCTTAAACATTTCAGAATGCGACAAAACTTGGCAAGAGACTTTTGAGAGTCCTTTTGAAAATTGTAGCCAGTTTTGGAGCTATTATGAGACTGTCGAAATTTCCACTGTTTTGTCAGGTTTTATTGATCCGAGAATCAAGGTGCTAGAAAATGTCTTCAAACACTCTCACCTGTTGGCCAAAAGATGTGTTTGATACTTAGCTTTTTTAGTAGAAAATCGGGTTGTCCAGTCTAAATTCGAAGAGATACCGATGGTGAGAGAATATCTGGAGGTCTTCCCTAAAGGGTTAACTTCTCTACCCCAAGTTAGAGAGATTGAATTTCAAATAGAGGTGGCCCCAGGTTCTAGTCCTATTTCTAAAGCCCCATATAAGAGGGCTCTGACCGAGTTAAAAGAATTGAAGGAGCAATTACATAAATTATTGGATAAGGGGTTCATCCGACCTAGTGTGTCACCATGGGGCGCACCGATTTTATTTGTTAAGAAGAAAGATTGGTCTTTGAGGCTATGCATTGATTATAGACAGTTGAATCAGGTTACAATGAAGAATAAATACCCGTTGTCCAGAATTGATGATTTATTTGATCAACTGCAAGGGGTTCAAGTATTTTCTAAGATTGACCTCCGATCTGGGTACCACCAATTGCATGTTAAGGAAGAGGATATCTCCAAGACTATGTTCAAGACTCGTTATGGCCACTACGAGTTCTTGGTCATGCCTTTTCAATTGATGAACACCCAAGCTGTATTTATGGATCTGATGAACAGAGTATTTAGGCCTTACCTAGATAACTTTGTAGTGGCCTTTATAGATGATATTTTAGTGTATTCCAAGAATCAGACGGATCATGAGCAACATTTACGAGTGGTCCTCCAGACTCTAAGGACGGAAAAATTGTATGCTAAGCTCAATATAAGTAAATTCTGGCTCTCAAGTGTGGCTTTCCTTGGGGACATCATTTCCAAAGAGGGGATTGTTGTCGATCCTTGTTAGATTGAGGATGCGCTTAAATGGGGAACAACGAAGGTATCTGAAGTTCACAATTTCTTAAGACTGGAGGGGTATTACAGGTGTTTTGTAGAGGGGTTGTCGAAAATAGAACTTCCCCTAACCCGCCTAACCCAAAAGGAAGTTAAGTTTGTATGGTTCGATAAGTGCAAGAGAAGCTTAAAGAAATAAAGAAAAGACTGACTACATTCCCGGTACTGACCTTTCCTTAGGGCAATGAAGATTTTGTGGTTTCTACTGATGCCTCACACAAAGGGCCTTGATGTGTACTGATGCAAAGGGGGAAGGTTATAGCCTACCCCTCAAGGCAGTTAAAGCCATACGCACAGAACTATCCCACTCATGATTTGGAATTGGCAACTGTAGTTTTTGCCTTAAAAATTTGGAGACATTATCTGTATGGAACTCAGTTTAAAGTGTTCATCGACCATAAGAGCCTCAAGTACTTGTTTTCTCAGAAAGAATTGAATATGACACAAAGAAGATGGATGGACTTGCTCAATGATTATGATAATACCATAATACCACCCAGGTAAGACTAATGTAGTGGCAGATGCTTTAAGTACGAAGCTTGTGGTGTCAACGGCTCACATGATAGTCTGAGAGATGAAGTTACTAAAATATGTAGTAGAATGGCAACCAACTCTGCCCCTTGATGATGGGAAAGGAATAATTTCATGTATAAGAATAGAGCCCCATCTCTTTCAGCAAATCCGAGTAGCACAAAAGGAGGATCCTCAGTTCATGAAAAGTTTTGAGCAAATAAAGTCAGAGGGTAAGGAGGATTTTGTTTTGGGCAGTGATGATATGTTAAGATTTAAAGGTCGGGTTTGAATCCTTGACAATGAGAAGGTAAAAAGGGCTAGTTTAGACTAAGCACACCAATCTCGTTATGCAGTACATCCAGGGAGCATGAAAATGTAACAGGATCTAAAAAGAGTCTTTTGGTTGAATAACATGAAGAGAGAAGTAGCACAATTTGTTTCCAAGTGCTTGACTTCAAGTGAAGGCAGAACATTAGAAAATTGCTGGACAATTACAACCCTTACCTGTGCCAGAATGGAAGTGGGAGCATCTAACTATGGATTTCGTGACTAGCCTGCCTAGATCAAGTTTGGGACATGATAGTATTTGGGTCATTGTGGACCGACTCCTTAAAGTCGCTCATTTCTTATTGGTCTGTACTACTTATACCATGGATAAGTTGGCCCAATTATACATTAAGGAGATAGTAAGAGGGCATGGGGGGCCTGTTAGTATTGTGCCCGACAGGGACTCCAGATTTACTTCAAGGTTTTGGAATAGCCTACCGTCGGCTGGATCCATCACCATTTCATTATAGTCATAAGGATGTATGAGCTTTATGCTTGTGAGATGAGTAATGAATGTGTGAGTGAGGTAGAAATTCCTTGCGCCTTGTTCACTGAAACATGAAGTTTTTATTCTGTGATGGAAGTGGATGCTAAGAATGAATATATGATTCTTAGATTATGTAAGAAATGCATGTTATGTGTGTACATTTTAAGAGGATGGTTTTTATCATGTATGGAATGTGCTCATGAAACATGTCATATGCTACTGTAAAATTCCAAAAATATGTGTTTTTTAAAGAGACTTTTGAATAGCCAAACGAGGTCCGATTGACCTCAAATTACCTCCATTTTAAAGATATACGAGTTTAGTAAAATGTTCATTTTTTCCTAGTGCCAAAATTCTTTATGGAAATGAAGTTATGTTTCAAATTGAAAGAGTATATCACTGTTGACTGTTTTTCTGGATTTTTCACTAATACTATTGTGGTAATTGATTTTAACTAATCAAACGATTTTCATTTTCAGCAAAACTACAGCCATTTGAAATACCTTTGAATGGGATAAAATGTTCATGCAGAAACTATTTTGAAACTCTTCTTAGATTAGAAGTTATACACAATTTTATGAAGACCAGTAACTATGAACAGTATTGATAAAATTAAAAACTATTATTTTGTTTAGCATGAATCTTTGAACTACCAAATGGGGTCAAAATACTTTCAAATTTTCCCCATGTTAAAGAGATATATTTCTTGGCTTAAAATTTGATTTTTAAACCGTCACAAGTTGCTTTACGATTTGAGAGCTATAGTTGTATGAAGCAGGGTATGTCAAAGTCCATTGTACACATCACATGCAGCTAGAAAATCCTCACCTCTTTGAGCCTTTAAGGGGTCAAATAAGGTCCAATTGTCTTCAAAACACCCCCATTTAAAAGATAGGTGTATTTAGTACAAAATTTATTTTGGAACCGTCTTCAAACTCTAAATGGTCCAAACGTTATGACCCTAATGGTGAGTACATGTCATTGCCCTTGATAGCAGGAAATTGAGCAGTAAGGCCTAACTGAAATAATGTTACTATTACAATGGTATTGTCATTATGATATCGCTTAAATATGATATGCCACTATCAAAATGTGATATTGCTGCTATCATGATGAGATATTGATATCATCATAGTGTGATACTATGTTGCTTATGTCATATGTGAATGGGTACCTATTGTGTGAACGATGGTACCGTGCAGCTTATGTGATATGTAAATGGGTGCCTACTGTGTGAATGATGTTACCATACTGCCTATGTGATATACAAATGGGTTCTTACTATGTGAATGATGGTATCGTGCTGCTTATGTTATATATGAATGGACACCTACCGTGAGAATGATGGTACCGTACTGCTTATGTGAATATGAATGTGTACCTACTGTGTGAATTATGGTGTTGGCAGCTAAGATCTTTCCCTATCTCCCCATGATAGGACATGAGTCAAGATGTGAATGTGAATATTTGGAAGGGTGGCACCCCCTAGATCCATATGGGTACTGCGCATTCGGTCACCTAATGATAGTGTAACACTCTCTCTCCAAAAGGGCATAAGGAGAGGGTCGTGTCTTGCTAGGACACTGCCTATCAAAAACCCCAAAGAACGCTGGGGATGTGTGTGTGTGTGAGGGCATTATGAAGTGGGGCACCCACTTGTCATTATCCTCTCTCCTGAATGAGGGTAGAGGTTTCAAGCAACCGGATTGGCTTAGCCTAAGCGACAAGACTTATACTTCGAGAGTAGGCCTTACTAGTTTTGTAACTGTTGTGATTTGTGGTCCTTACTATTCTGCTTGAAGTATGGTGATTGTGACTTATTCATTGTATATTGAACTATTAGAGTGTTACGAAGCATGTGGGCAACCTGTGCCAAGAAGTTTAGGGGCACCGTGACCTTTAGGTAATTGGGTTTAGTATCTATGCATCCTTTAGTTTTTTGGTAATCAATTTTGAATAAAGGAAGTAGGGAAATGATAGAAGGAAAGATATGGGCGTGATTGAGTTAAATGAGCTTGAAATTCCACGTTTTTGCTTCTAAGTGTCATGCATGATTGAGTGTTGTAAATGATGTTGATAGTTGTGAAACATTGTGGAGTAGCTCATTTGTAAGACTAATTTAGCATGAATAAGGTCTTTCTTCGAAATTTATCTTTGTTTGTGAGATATTGTGGATTATTTGAAACATGCCAAGACTTACGAAAGGAATTTCCAGGAACTGTGAGTGTGTTCTGTCGTGCTGTTCAGTAGCTAAACAGTATTCAAATGAGCTTAAATTAGTCTCGAATGAAATATATGCTTGTCTACTACAATTTTGATTTTTACACCATCTCAAAATTTTGTATGGCCTAAGAAATATGCCACAAAAAGTGAGGGTATGTCATTGTCCACAGTTGCTGAAATTCCAGCAACTATCATCTGTTTTGTACCGACCTTTTGACCTATTAAATATCGTCCAAACACCTTCAAACCACTTCCATGTTAAGGATCCATGTGTAAAAATAAAATTTTCATGTTTAAATCATTTTGAAATTCTCCCTATAGTGGGAGTTAGGTCTCCTAGAAGAGAGGTATATCACTGTTACTCATCCCCAAGAATTTCAGTCCTATGTTCATCTTGGGAACAGATTGTTTTGTGCTTAAACCCTGTCCAAATGTGTTTAAATTACTTTTATATGAACTATAACTGAGTTTATTTCGAAATTGATTTCGGAACCTTACCAAAACTCTCCACGATTTGTGAACGATGCCCCTTTTTCATGAAGATGTCATTATTATGAATGTAGAGGAATTGCGCACTCTTTTCTAAACCCTACTCAAGTGACAAAGTGTTGTAAGTGGATATTGATAAGCTTATGTGCTATGTGATAGTTTCATGTAATTAATACTTCATGATTAAATGTCATAGTGTTATGTGAACAATGCTATGTGATCATGCCTTGCGTGATAAGTGACAAGTGAAATTGTCATGCGGTAGTTCCTTGATGAATGTTACATGATGAATGTTGTAGGACCAATGCGATAAAGTGTCATAAATTCTCATTGTCAAGTGTAAGGGTCATGTGATAGTTTTCATGAGATGAATGTTACGTGTTAAGTGCCATAGTGTTATGTAATCGATGTCATGTGATCATGTGATAAGTGGTAATTGATAAGTGTTACTATTCTGCGGAAGTTTTGCTGTAATGAGTGTTTTATGTTAAAGTGCCATAGTGCTATGTGACAATGTCAAATGATAAATGATAAGTTCCCAGTGATGTGTGATTCATTGGCATGCTTTTCGAGCATGACAATATTGTGCTTCGATAATGATAAAGTGTTTTATGTACTACACATGGGTTACCCCTGGTATTATGATGTGATTTGATAAGAAAAGTGATGCCGACAATGTGCCATAACTCACTGAATGATAGGAAGGAGTTAGGTGAAAGTGAAATGAGGTACCCTCCCAAAATTCATACGATGAGACTAGTGAGTGATGCCTTGCAAGGTAAGTGCCTATCAAAACCGCAAATCGTGCTGGCAACTGTGTGCATGAGTACAACGATATTATAGCGTGGGTGACCCACTTGTCATTATCCTCCCTCTTGAGGGATAGTAGAAATTCTAAACAATTGGATTGGCTTGGCCTGATGATGAGGGCTTCTACTTCGAGAGTAGGTAAACTAAGGAGTGAGTGGGTAATGCTCAAATTGTTCATATGAATGATAATGATTGTATTGGCTGCATAATAATTATGATATTTTGCTATGACACCTATGATAGATGCATTGATGTGATTCCCGCTTTATATGACATTTGCACTGTGATTTCTTATAATTAAAAGAATGGTTTATGACACATGTAGACTTAATACCGATGCATAGCACCAATATCTACTTACTGGGCTCTAAAACTCATCCTATTGTATCTCCCCTCCTTATAGATTGATAACGACAGGTCAAGAGTCAAGAGCACATGTTTTGTAGCTAGGAGTCGAAGCCATATTCCTCTAAGAAGGACTTCAGATTTTGTATGTAGCTGGGCAGTTTAGCCTTGAGTTTTGTTTATTTTGGGAATATGTAACATTGGGCCCTAATGCCTCAGACTCAAGTGTAATATGTATGAAAGAAATTTCCTATAGTACAATATTTAATGATGTATGGATTCTCCAAATTTTAAATATTTATATCTACTTAGAATTACTATTTTAGTTCTTTTTATGGTTTGCTTTGATCACCGATATTAAAGCGTTGAATCTACTCTAACCTGAGTGACATACGCCACCTTGGATCATGAACCAGCACTTGGTCACCCTTCGTTGACTACGGAATAGGGGTAGGGGGCGGGGTCGTGTCAGTTATGGTATCAGAGCAGCCAAGATACGATTCTTGGCCTAGGGGGATTTTAGAAGTGTCTCTAAAATGGTTTTAAGATAGGTTAGTGACTGGGTGTTTCTGTGTTAGATTGAAGATGCCGAGGACTCATGCCAACAATGCAAGTTATAATAATGAGAACACTAGGGCCTTTGAAGAGATCCATAAGATGCTCAAAACCATGACCCAATTATGGAAGATTGTGAGGAGTTTCAACTGACAATAGAAAGTAAATTAAAATCTTAACCTTCTGGTCAATTTCGGAGGAAGTTTCAGCCGCCCCTAGAAGAAACATTAAGGGTAGGACTCAACTAGGTACCATGAAGACTTAGGAGACTTCCAGGGGCGATGTGAAGAAGAACCAGTGCCCCGCATGCTTTTACTATGGAAGGAGCAACCACTCTATGGTGGTATGCCACAAAAAGCTGAAAATGTGTTATCAATGTGGTCGATCTGGTCACCTGGTCTAGAGTTGCGCTATGATGAAGCCTAAAAATCAGCCAAAGACCCAAGACCAAGAAAATTCACTCACGAACTCGGAAACTAAGGTGTCTACCTCAGTACCCCAAGGTAAACTCTCTACTCGAGGTTGAAAGGCTAGAACTTTGTTAAACCCTAGATCTTCTCACTCTTTTGTTGTATATCACTTTGCATGCTTATGAGTGCTAGACCTTCACTACGAGATTGAACGTTGGTTGAATGTATACTCGTGGGGGGAGCCTATAGAAACCGATATATTATATAAACACTATGTTTCCCCTATACACCTTAACTCGACCCTTCGGGCTTCCCACCTGTTAGCCAAAAGACGTGATGGGTGCCTGACTTGTATGGTGAAAAAATCGGGATGCCCAATCTGTGTTAGGGGAGGAACCAATAGTGAGGGAGTATCCAGAAGTTTTTCCCGAAGAGTTGACCTCCCTGCCTCTGATTTGAAAGGTAGAAATTGAGAAAGAGGATTTCACTATGAGCAGTTATGAGTTGTTAAAGTTTAAGGGTCTAGTATGTGTTCTTAATGACGAAATTAAAATAATAATAATAATAATTGTTATTATAGAAGAAGCACACCATTCCCGTTACACGGTACACCCAGGGAGTAGAAAATGTACCAAGACTTGAAAAAAGTTTTCTGGTGGAATAAGATAAAGAGGAAAGTGGCGCAGTTTTTTGGTAAGTGCTTGACGTGTCAACAAGTGGAGGCAGAACATCAAAAACCGTTGAACTATTACAACCCTTGCCCGTACCAGAGTGGAAATAGGAACGTATCACAATGGATTTTGTCTCTGGATTGCCTAGGTCAAGTGCTGAACATGATAGTATCTGGGTCATTGTGGACTGATTAATCAAGTCCTCTCATTTCTTACCGGTATGCATGACTTATACCCTAGATAAGTTGGCCCAGTTGTACATCAGAGAAATTGTAAGATTACACGGTGTACCCATTTGCATGGTGTCTGACAGAGACACTAGGCTTACCTTTAGATTCTGGATTGGCCTACAATCAGTTTTGGGGATCGAACTTACCTTCTCCTTTCATCCCCAGATAGATGGGCAATCAGAAAGGACCATTCAAACATTGAAGGATATGCTAAGGGTGCGTGTCACCGATGTTAAAGAAAGTTGGGAGGACCATCTGCCCTTGATAGAGTTTGCCTACAACAGTAGCTTCCAAGCCAGCATCTAGATGGCACCGTATGAGTCCCTATATGGGAGGAAGTGTAGATCTCCCATCTGCTGGGATGAGGCAGGCGAAAGGAAATTATTGGGGCCCGAAATAGTCCAGATAACCGCTGAGAAGATTGCCTTGATTAGAGAGCGACTCAAGACAACCCAAAGTCGGCAGAGTTATGTCGATAATCATATGAGACCTCAAATTTGAAGTAGGTGATCGAGTCTTCTTGAAGATATCGCCGACCAAGGGCATAATGAGATTTGACAGAAAATGAAAACTGAGCCCGCGATTCATTGGGCCTTTCTAAAGTCTGAGAAGAGTTGGGAATATGTCGTATAGACTTGCCCTGCCACCTGTACTGGCCAATATTCACAATGTCTTTCATGTACCATTGCTGAGGAAATATCAACCTGACCCATCCCATGTTTTGGAATATGAACCAATCTTACTCCGGGAGGACTTGACCTATGTTGAACGGCCAATTGGGATATTAGACTGGAGAATACAAGTGTTACACAATAAAGAAATTCCCTTGGTCCTAGTGTAATGGCAATAGCACTTAAGAGCTGACTTAATATGGGAATGGGAGGATGAAATTTGTGAGAAATACCCCCACCTTTTTCATTGACACGAATATGATTTTGAGGGCAAAATCCTTTTCAAGGGGAGATAATGTAAGAACCACAAGTTTTACTGGTCAAGAGGCGTGCACTGAAAAAGAGGTCGTAGCGGAGACCTAGCGTCGTGTGTGGAAGAAAGAAAAAGATGGCCAACGTCGTGGGTGACCCAGGCCATCGCCGTGCAAGAATAATGTCAATGCTATGAATGTAATGGGCTCGCTGCCATCTACTCATTGCCGTCTTCTAAGGGCAACAATTCTATTGAGCCTGATCACTCGCGACAATAGAGAGAAGGGAGTCGAAAGAGACAAAAGTGCATGCTTGGCGCTAAGGGCGAAGGATAGCAGCGTCCGTATGATTTGGCCTAGTGCCGCCCATGTAACATGGAGGGAACGCCGCTTGCAAGTGAGGGCATCGCTGTGGGTATAAGGATTGATGTCATGTGCGTAAGGAGGCACCACCACGCGTGAGCTTGGGTAACACTGGCTGCACTATTGAATTTATCGCCGTCCAAGGTAAAAAGGCAGTGGAAAGAGGGCGGGTTAACACCGTGCACAGGCTAGACTAACGTCGCGCGTGAATTGAGGCATCGCCGTGAGCATAAGGAGTAATTTCGTGCACAGCATGAGGTAGCAATTTCTGAGAATTGGAGAGAGAGCGAAGAAGCCTTAGGATCGCCATTTGGAGTAATGTCGCATGGGCTAACACCGCCCGTGAAAGGCGGGAGATGTAACGTCAAGCACGACGACGAAGGTGCACTGCGTGAATGAGACCAACGGTGTGTGGAAGAACAGAGATGGGCATCTCCACGAGAATCACTGTCGTGTGAGCATTGCCGTGTGCGACCAGAGGGTAATTCCGCGTATCAACTTGGGGTATCTCTGTCTGGTGTGTCACTAAGAGTCTTGCTGTTTGGAGAATCGCCACAAGTGTGCTACTGTCAGGAGCGTCGCCGCCTGGAGTAACGTCGTGCTCGGTTGGTCAAGGGTGCAGTCGTCAGTGGTGTCAGCGCCGCGTGAGTGACGCCAGCCACAGTCCTTTTCCCCACCTACCGAATCGTCAGCCACAGTGAATCTTACCTACCCACACGCCTATAAATCATGCCCTTCCCCACTGGCATGTTCCTTCCCTTTCTTTCCCTTCAAACTTTTTCTCTCTAGCGCCTAGTGTGAGCTTTGCGCTGCCACCGTTGAGAAGTTGTCGTCTTGGGCAAGGGCAACCTGCGTGTGAGAATCCAAGAGTGAGGCTATCGTGGAGAAGCAAAGGGCAACCTGTGCAAGGACGTTTAGGGGCACCGTGACCTTTAGGTAAGTGGGTTTAGTATCTATGCATCCTATAGTTGTGTAGTAATCAATTTTAAGTAAAGGAAGTAGGCAAACTGATAGAAGGAAAGAGATGGGCGTGATTGAGTTAAAATGAGCTTGGAATTCCAGGTTTTTGCTTCAAAGTGTCATGCATGATTGAGTATTCTAAATGATCTTGATAGTTGTGAAAATTTGTGGAGTAGCTCATTTGTAAGATTAGTTTAGCATGAATAAGGTCCTGCATCAGAATTTATCTTGGCTTGTGAGATATTATGTATTATTTGAAACATGCCAAGACTTGCGAAAGGAATTTCTAAGAACTCTGAGTGTTTTATGTCGAACTTTTAAATAGCTAAACGGTATCCAAATGGGCTCAAATTAGTCTTGAATGAGATATATACTTGTCTACAACAATTGTTATTTCTACACTATCCTAAAATTTCGTAGGGGCTAAGAGATATGCCCTAAAACGTGAGGGTATGTCAATGTCCACAGTTGCTAAAATTCCAGCAACTGTTACCTGTCTTGCACAGAGTTCTTGACCTATCAAACGTTGTCCAAACACCTTCATTCTACTATCATGTTAAAGATGCATGTGTAAACTTAAATTCACATGCTTAAATCATTTTAAAATTCACACTAGATTGGGAGTTATGACTTCGAGAAGAGAGGTACGTCACTGTTATTCGTCACTAAGGATTTCAGTCTTGTGTTCGTCTTGGGAACAGATTGTTTTGTGCTTAAACCTCGGTCAAATGTGTTTAAATTACTTTTATATGAACCATGACTGAGTCTATTTCAAAATTGATTTTGGAACCGTACCAAAACTCACCACGATTTGTGAACAATGCACCTATTTCATGTGGATGTCATTGTTACGAATGTAGAGGAATTGTGCACTCTTTTCTAAACCCTACTCAAGTGACAAAGTGTTTTAAGTGGATACTGATAAGCTTAAGTGCTATGTGATAATTTCATGTAATTAATACTACATGATTAAATGTCATAGTGTTATGTGAACAATGCTATGTGATCATGCCTTACGTTATAAGTGACAAGTAAAATTGCCATGCAGTAGTTCCTTGATGAATGTTACATGATGAATGCTATAGTGTCAATGCGATGAAGTGTCATAAATTCTCATTGTTAAGTGTAAGGGTCATGTGATAGTTTTCATGAGATGACTGTTACGTGTTAAGTGCCATAGTGTTATGCAATCAATGTCATGTGGTCATGTGATAAGTGATAATTGATAAGTGTTATTGTCCTGTGGAAGTTTTGTTGTAATGAGTGTTTTATGTTAAAGTGCCATAGTTCTATGTGACCATGCCAAATGATAAATGATAAGTGCTTAGTGATGTGTGATTCATCGGCAATTTTTTCTCTGATTTATTCAGCGTAGTGCACTAAGCATGTCATCACGATCGAGTGGTAACAATCGGAACGTGATTTAGAGCTCGAACGAAGATTTCACAACTTTTGAGTTTTGGCCGGAATCTAGAATCTGGCGGCCGAAATTTAGTAATTTCATCTGCTTCGTGCATGAAATCTTACAGTCCATCATATACGTGGTTCGATCCAATGACAACCCTAAATATTATGCACACAATGAAATTGGTTTTGAGTCGATCCGTTGTGCGAGCGTCGTGATTTGATTCATTGAACGAGGCATGTCACTGCTGAATTTTCTGCAACTTTTTCATGGATCCGTAACTTCTCTCTAGCTTTTCTCCTTGCTCGGATATCATCTCAGAGCGTACCACATATCGAATTGTTCGTCTTAATGAGACGAATAAGTTTACCAAATTTACGAGCAATCTGATTTTAAACGAGCGAGTTATGGGCCTTGAAAGTGACTACTTGTGACTTTAGATAGAGAACTTGAGGGATCAAACATAACTTTGACGCAACGGAAGCGATTGAGAAAGACTCTGGTACTGGCAATATGATTCATAACAATTGCTGGTGCTTTGGCAGCTAAAGCTAACGCAGAGCCATCTTCTTTAAAGTAGCACAAGAAGTCGAAGCCAAAGAAACCCCAGTGGACCCGTGAGCTCGACTTTGAGCAGAGGCTAAGAGAATCAAAGGGGCAAAGTTTTTATTCTCAAGAGGCTTGCCATATAGTAAAAGTCTATGAAGCAAAGGTCACTGCGGAGCAAGCATTACACACATCTGTGCAAGGGCTGTGTGATTCACATGAGGACACTTCACATCCAACCTTTGCTGAACACCAGAATAAGCTCCTGTAGCCTTATTAGCTTCCCATGTTTGAGGCCGATCCTTTTATCCCTCGATCCAAGAAAGGCGTTGAAATCATGACATGCTTCGAAACCCTATTGGAAGGAAAGATGTCAGAGTCATGGGTCTCTGCACTTAAGTTAGATGAAAAGAGCTCTGAAAATAATGATGAAGAGTTCCAAGAGGCCCTAAAAGAATGGGAAGAAGGTGGTCAGGCAACAGTTGATGGACTCGAAGAAATAAATCATGGAGACGAAGCAGATCCCAGACCAACTTTCATTTTAGCAAATATGTCTCCAAAAGAGAAAGATCATTTCACTACCTTCTTGCGAGAAAACCATGACGTCTTTGCTTGGCATTATCATGAGATGCCCGTCTTAGACCCTCAAGTAGCTGTTCACTATCTCAGCATTGATCCGACCATCAAACCCATCAAACAGAAATCAAGAAGGTTCAGGCCTGACCTTGAGATGGGAGATGCCCGTCTTAGACCCTCAAGTAGTTGTTCACCATCTTGGCGTCTATTCGACCATCAAACCCGTCAAATAGAAATCGAGAAGGTTTAGGCCTGACCTCAAGATGCAGATAGACACCAAGGTGATCAAACTCACACAAGCAGGCTTTATTCGTGAAGTCAAGTGCCCGAAATGGCTAGCAAATGTTGTTCCGGTCAAGAAGAAGAATGGTCAAATCATGGTGTGTATTAACTTTCGCAATTGGAATATTGCCTGTCCCAAGGATGACTTCCCGTTGCCATTCACATAGATGCTCATAGACGCATTGCTCACTGTCCAAACCTTATAATCGAACTACATATAGCCTTTGACCTCGACTTGAAGCAGCTCAAGATCTATGGCGACTCTGACTTAGTTATCCGACAGCTCAAAGGGATTTATGATGTGAGAAAAGACACTCTCAAGCCCTATCACGATACTGCAAAATCATATATGGGTCAGTTTGAGGACGTATCCTTGAGTCACATCCCCAGAAGGCTAAACTCACAGGCTGACGCACTGATGAAACTCGGTGTTAGAATTCAATTATCCTCCTCAAGGCCCACGCTTGTCTGGGTGGCAGAATGGAGACACATCGAACTAAGAACTGAGGTCGATGTGGATGACGAGAGAAATATTTTCCCCGAGTGCCCTCCTTATCCATTTGGAGCGCTTCTGTCAGCCAAAAAAGTAGTCAAGACTGAACAAGAAATAGCTCAGTGTCAAACAGCTAAGGGTCGAAACCAAGAACCATAATTCTTTGACCCAATGTGTGCAGAAATTGAGCAGGTAGAAGAATGGAGAGGACCCATCACCAGTTTCCTAAAGCATGGCAGGCTCCTAGAAGATCGTACCGAACGCAATAGCATACAACGAATGTCTACCAAGTATACCCACCTTGAGGGAGATGCCCTCTTCAGACGGTTGTTTGACGACATTCTACTTAGATGCGTTGATATTCAAGGAGCAAATAAAGTTCTCAAAGAAGTCCACTCAGGCATCTATGGACTACACCAGTCCGGTTCTAAACTCTATGAATGAATACACAGGTTGAGATACTATTGGCCGTCAATGATAGTTGATTCCTTTAGTTATGCTAAAAAGTACCAAGTATGCCAATTACACTCTAGCTTGGTTCACCAGCTTCCAGAGCCCTTGCACCCAAAGGTTGCATCATGACCCTTCTCACAATGGGGTGTGGACATCGTAGGGCCTATTGACCGCCCTTCCGCAATGGGCCATGTTTTTATCTTAGCTACAAAAGATTACTTCTCTAAGTGGGCTAAAGCAGTCCCCCTTAAGCAGGTTCCTGGGAGTGCCTGATCCGATCATATCTGACAATGGTCCTCAATTTAGGAGTCATCACATTGATCGCTTAGTTAACCAGTTCGGTTTCGAATAGAGGTACTTGACTATGTACCACCCTCGGACGAATGGATTAGCAGAAGATTTTAATAAGACTCTGTGCAATGTCTAAAGAAAGTCAGTGTTAAAAACAAGGAAGAACTAACATGAGAAGCTTTCCGAAGCACTCTGGGCTTATCGTACTACTACACAAAATGCTAGCAATTCCACTCCTTGTTCTCTGGTCTATGGGGGTGAAGCAGTTTTACCTTTCGAAATACAAATCCCTTCATTGTGAGTCGCTATTCACTAAGGAATAACCGAAGATGAGAGAGTCAAGCTCCGATATCAAGAATTGGATGCACTAAATGGAAAGAGGCTAGAAGCTCAGTAGAACCTTGAACTTAACCAAGGAAGAACGAAGTGGGCTTTTGACAAGTCTGTCAAGATCTGCTTGTTCACCTGTGGTGATCCAGTTTTAGCTGTCAAGAGGCCTATTGTTATGCATGGCTGGTGTAAAGGGAAGTTTAAGCCTAAGTGGGAAGGTCCCTTTACAGTAAAGAAGGTCTCGCGCAACGGAGCCTACATATTGGCACATCCTGAAGGAAAGGAAGCAATGGCCCCTATCAATGGGCGATACCTAAAGAAGTAGTATCTATGATGTGTATTCAAAAGAAAGGGGCTCAATGCGAAAATAAGCAAGATAGTCCAAACAAAATGCTATTTTTTTTTTATTGCAGTAAAAATGCGTTACAAGAACCCATTATTAGGGAGGTTACAAGTCTCTTGCGTCTATGGATAAGTGGACGGTTACAAGCCAAAACTTGTACTCTTGCTATTACATTTGAGAGTAAGAGGACGGTTATAGGCCAAAACAAATGCCGGTCCCATGAAAGGGAAGCCCTTCTCATGAAGAAGCAGCAAACCCACCAAAGAAAGACCCTCTTTACGAAGAAGAAGTAAAACCAGTTGGAGAGTTAGCTTTAATTCATTCGACGAGTAAGAGGATGGCTACAGGCCAGAAGCCAAAGCAAGGCCACTCCAAGAAGTTAGCCTCAGTCCATCCGACATGTATGTTAAACATACAAGCCAGATACCTCATCTGACATGTATTTCAAATATACGATGTAGGATCCATTCGACATGTACATCAAAGATACAAGAAGGGCTGCCCTGGAAAGGAGTTGGCCTATGACAGAAAGCATGCCCTATTCACACTTGATGCCCTTCCACAAAACAACATGGACCTCACTGTTGTCCTGGAGGATTTGGCTTCCAACAGGTACCACAAGCCACGTCCCATCCTTCGCCACTTTTTGCCGACCCATGAACATTGTCGTACGTAACTCATTGCCAAGCGCCACGAACCCCGCATGTGACTATCGCCATACGCGAGAGTCTTTCTTCACATCATGATAAGCCACATGTGCTGACGAGCGCTGACTGAAGCCAGCACCGGTAGTGTTCTCCAAAGGTCAGCACCGTTTGTGCTCCTAGCCCTTAGAGCCGGTTGTGTCGGCACTCCAAACCATCAGCGTCGGTTGCCTCGGTGCCAGTTGCACTTTTGTAGCACCAGTTCTGTTGCGACTCTTCGCCTCCTGAGACTCCTCATTTTTCACCTCCTTAATGGTCACACGATTTCCAATGATGAAGGCCAAACCGTCACCAACCATACGCCTTACCCACGATGGTTCACCTCCTACAATCGTACGACCCACTTCCTGCGACCGTTCGTCTCCTGCCGGAACTTTTCATGTACTGTCGAAACACTGAAGAACTTTCTCGCCCGTTTTTTTGGCCTGAGTGTCGCCAGAAACTAAACCAAAAATTAAGTCTAACTTACCTTAAGTTCTCGAAAACTTCCGCAACACCACTAGCAGTGTCGAAAAACTTCCACAATTGCCAGGAAACCCCTAAAAATCCCCATTAGAAAGGAAAACTGCACCCAGAATTTCCTCTCTTTTTCACAAAAAACTTCCCAAAGAATTCTCCTTTCCCTGATACTCTCTCTGCAAGTTCGTCAATTCTGGGCAAAGTTCACATGTCGAAGGTTTTCTCTGCATGACCCTTGCCGGAATCCTACTATTTACCAAAGATTCTTCCCTGTTGAAGTCTTACTGCTTGCTGTAACTTCAACCGGGCACACCCTCTCCTCACTGTTAAGGAAAACTGTTGCTTAAGTTTTACCCTCAGTGAAAAATATGGGAAAACGAGGTTTTACCCCCATATATAGACTACACTACTCTCAAATGCCCCTCACAAACTCGAAATTCCAGTTGCATCTAAGGGAAGCCAAGCAATGGGCCTCCACCCGAGGGCCAAGGAAACTATCTTCCCCGGTGTTGATTGACTTAGCTCCATGCATAAATTTAAAAATGAACCTAGTGCCGGTTGAATTAGCGACGGGTGAGTTTCCAAATAAAACCCTAGCGCCAGTTGACTTAGCGTAGAGTGAATTATCAAATACAACCCTAGCATCGATAGACTTAGCGCCTGGTGAGTTTCCAAATACAACCCTAGCGCCGGTTGACTTAATGCCGGGTATGTTTTCAAAAACGACCCCAACGCAGTTAACTCAGCACCAGTTGACTTCAGATAATATCACAGGTTGATCTTTAACAACCCAGTGCCAGTTAGGTTGTGAGAACTCAACGCCTGTTAAATATTCGCAATAGACCATTAACGTTGTACATGGCACAGGCCGTATTTTAAGCACTATATGCCCTACCACTATCCTTAGTGAAGTTGCCCCCAAGCCCTGATGTGTCACCCCCAATGGAGTTACACATGGGTCGTTGTGCCCAAACTGTGACTTCTCAAATGAAGGAGTTGTCCCTCATCCCCCAATAGGAGTCACACCCATTCGGTAGCCCATTATCCCCTGTGAGGTTAGGGTCATTCTTTCCTCGTCAATTCTAGGTTGGTCAGTTTCACAGCAAGCTATCTTATCCTCAGGGAGTCATGTTATCTTGAAAAGCCAATTCTCTAAACACTATGCTTACCTCCTTTAAACCCTAGTGAAGTCCACCTCTATTGACCAGCCTTCATCTGGTCACCATTTCCATCTAAGCCTTAAGTTTGTGAACCGCCTTAACCATTTTATCCCAAGGGAGTCGGATCGCCATCCAAAGACCCCCCATAGAGCTACACTTACACGACAACCCAGCCTTGGTTTATGATGCACAAACCTGAACTGCATAGCCTCGGTCTGTGCTGCATGACCCTAAACTACATAGCCTCGATCCGTACTGCACGTAGACTACAAAGCCTCGGTCGATGCTGCACGACCCTAAACTGTACAGCCTCGGTCCATGTTGCATGATCCTAAACTGCACAACCTCGATCCGCGCTACACGACCCTAAACTGCACAGCCTCTATCCATGCTGCACACCCCTAAACTGCACAACCTCGATCTGTGCTGCACGACACCAAACTACACAGCCTCGGTCCATGCTGCCTGACCCTAAACTGTACAGCCTCGGTCCGGGCTGCATGACCACCCTAAACTGCACAGCCTCGGTCCATGCTACATGATCCTAAACTATAGAGCCTCAATACATGCTGCACGACCCACCTAAAATGCATAGCCACGGTCCGTGCTACACGACCCTAAAACTACATAATCTCGGTCCGTTCTATACGACCCTAAACTGCATAGCCTCGATCCATACTGTACGACTATAAACTGCACAGCCTCGGTTCGTGCTGCACGTCCTTAAACTGCATGGCCTTGATCTGTGCTGCACAACTCTAAACTGTACAGCCTGGGTTTGTGTGGCACGACCCTAAACTGCACCACCTCGGTCCGTGCTGCACGACCCTAAACTACAAAGCTTCGGTCCATGCTGCACAACCCTAAACTGCACAGCCACGGTTCATGCTGCACAACTATACACTGCACATCCTCAGTCCGCGCTGCACAACCCTAAACTGCACAGCCTTGGTCAATGCTACACAACCCTAAACTGCACATCCTCGGTCCATGCAGCATGACCTTAAAATACACATCCTCGGTCCATACTTTATGACCCTAAACTGTAAATCCTTGGTTGTTGTTGTACGACCCTAAACTGCACAGCCTCGATTCGTGCTGCACGACACTAAACGGCCTAGGCTCGGTCCATGCTGCATGACCCTAAACTGCACAGCCTTGGTCCATGCTGCACAACCCTAAATTGCACAGCCTCGATCCACATTGTACAACCCTAAACTACACAAACTCAGTCTGTGCTGCACGACCCTAAACTGCATAGCCTCGGTTCATGTTGCACGACCATACACTGCTTAGCCTCGGTCCGCGCTGCACAGCCTTGGTCAATGCTGCACAACCCTAAACTGCACAGCCTCGGTCCATGCAGCATGACCCTAAAATACACATCCTCTGTCCATGCTCTATGACCCTAAACTTTAAATCCTTGGTTCGTGTTGTACGACTCTAAACTGCACAGCCTCGGTCTGTGCTGCACGACACTAAACGGCTTAGGCTCGGTCCGTGCTACATGACCCTAAACTGCACAGCCTTGGTCCATGCTGCACAACCCTAAATTGCACAGCCTCGATCCACATTGTACAACCCTAAACTACACGCCTCAGCCTGTGCTGCACGACCCTAAGCCACACAACCTCGGTTCGTGCTTCACTACCATAAACTGCACAGCCTCGGACCATGTTGCACTACCCTAAACTTCATAGCATCGGTTTGTGCTGCTTGACCCTAACTTGCACAGCCTTGGTCCATGCTACTCGACCCTAAATTGCACAACCTTGGTCGGTGTTGCTCGACCCTAAACTGCACAGCCTCGATCCGTACTGCACGACCCTTAACTCTCAGCCTTAGTTTGTGCTACATGACCCTAAACTGCACCGCCTTTATCCGTGCTGCATGACCCTAAACTGTACAACGTCGATCCATGCTGCACGAGCCTATACTACACAGCCTCGGTCCTTGCTGTATGACCCTAAACTACACAGCCTCGGTCCACACTGCATGACCCTAAACTGCACATCCTCGATTTGTTTTGCACGAACTTAAATTGCGTAGTCTGTGTTCGTGTTGCACGACCCTAAACTGCACAGCCTCAGTCTAGACTGCCATCCATCACCATCATGGTCCAGCTGTATGACCTTAAACCATAGTGCACATACAGGCCACATGACGTTAAATTGTTTCGAACAGGTCCTAGAGTCGGGACCTCAAACACGCCTTCACAAAGAAAAAGAGAAAAGAATAATGGGCATAATAGATACTTGAACAAGGGAACGCTATGAGTAAAATGACAGATGGGCATGGTCACGAAACCATGAGTAAAAGAGTTTTGTAAATACAAAAAATAAAAAATAATAACCGGGAACGGTGAAAAACAAGAAAGGGCATCATAAGCAAGAATGAAAAAAGAAAGGGTGGGCATGACCAGAAGGTCATGGGTAAAAGAACCCCATAGAAATAAGTTGGTGAAAATCGTCTCTACAGTGCCGCTTCCCAAGACCAAGCGAAAATCCGCAAAGGTAACTTGGAACAATAAACTGGTTGATGCAGCACTCACCTCAACAGGTGGCTTCAATCCTCACTCGAAAGAAAAAAATCCCTAGAGACATAAAAACCAGGAACCTAAAAACATGAGCTTCAAGGAAAAGATTACGACATTCTGAGTCCAATTGCAAAAGGACTTGAAAGACAAAAGACTCATCAAGACGGCAAGACAAGTCTCATGAGGAAGAACATTATTCTCACGAGGTCATAATTACACTATAAGAAACGAACATTACAAAGGTATGAAACTGACAAAACAAGGGAGAAGCTGTCAAATACTTCAACTCGCGTAGCCGACAGGCCCAGACTTTCGGGATCGGCTAACACTGCCCCCAACTGGACCTGGTAATCTAGACCCAAAGTGGTACTCTGAACGTTAAAAGAAAACTTGGTGTAGTAGCAAATATCACCAACAAAAGCAAACCAACAAACCCAAACCAAATGGGAAAAATGTCACTCGTCATGGAACTCAATTGCCAGGTGGGCCCAATTCTGACTGAAGAGTTTCGTACAAAATCCTTTGATTTAGAATCACAAACAGACTGCACGAGGGTGAGGACTTTGACAAGATCCCTCAAAAAAGTCTCATCTCCCCCTAAAGTCTCCATCGACAGACCTATGAACAATGCATCCGTATGTTTGAGCAGCATTGTTACACCATTACATGAATCTCCTCAGTGTTCATGTGGTCTTGTGGCTAGGAAGGAAAAAAGTAAAAGTCGAAGGAATTTTTTCAGCCAAAACTCAAAAGTTGTGAAATCTTCGTTTGGGCTCCAAACCACATCTCGTTTGTTGCCACACGATCGTGATGACATGCTTAGTGCACTACAACAAAAAATTTATAGAAAAAAATCAAGGAAGAGCGCACTAACGATCCGAAGTTTCCAAGATTCAAATAAATTTTGATTCTCGTGATCATGGCTTAAAAACATGATTCATGGCTCAAAGTTAGTATCAAAACGATTGCCATGTCAAGCCCTACAAGAAAACAATAATCTTTTGATCAAACGGGCATCAGAGCAGCCCCGGATCAACCACGAAAGATCACGCAAGTTCTCGAGCAGCAGTAATGACTGTTTTGGAATTCTACACATTATTAGGCAGGCCAAACAGTCTTTTTGTACCCATTTTTAGAATTTCTTTTAATTCAATTAAATCTTAATTTTCAATAATTAGGTATAATTTTGATCATTCCGCTCATGTTTGGGCAGAATTCTACATAAACAGCCACTACAACATTGTAAACAGGTCCTCTCGACCTTCAGTTGATGGTTTGAAGATTGAATAAAAATTTTGATTCCACGCTTGAGCCTGTGAGTACATTTGAGAGAGAGAGAGAGAGGAGAGAAGAAAAGGGTCAGTACCCTTCGGGTAGGAAACTTTCTCTCTCCTCCCTCTTCTTCTTTTCTCTCTATCGCTCTCTTCTCACTCTTTCTCTCTTCTCTATGTTTCTCTCTCTTCTTTCTCTCTTCCCTCTCTTTCTCTCTTCTCTAGGTTTCTCTCTCTTCTTTCTCTCTTCCCTCTCTTTCTCTCTCTTCTTTCTCTTTTCTCTTTTCTCTCTCCTTCTCTTCTCTCTCTTTCTCTCTCATCTCTCTCTTACTCTCTCTTACTCTCTTCTCTCTCTTCCTCTATCAGTCGGTGAGACCTAGTGCCGACTGGTTTTCTCTCTCTTCCTTTATTAGTCAACGATACCTAGTGCCAACTGAGTTTCTTTCTTGTCCTCTCTCAGTCGGTGAGACCTAACACTGGCTGATTTTCTCTCTCATCCTCTATCAGTCGGTGAGATCTAATACCGACTCATTTTCTCTCTTCTTCTATGAGTCGGTGAGACCTAGCATCGACTGGTTTTCTCTCTTCCTATCAGTAAATGAGACCTAGTGCTGATTGGTTTTTTCTCTCTTCTTCTATTAGTCGACGAGACCTAGTGTTGACATTTTTCTCTCTCTTCTTCTATCAACCGATGAGACCTAGCGATAACTTAGTTTCTCTCTCGTCCTCTCCCAGTCAGCTAGACCTACCACTGACTGGGTTTCTCTCTCTTCCTCTATCTTTCCATTCTTCTATCAAGTGGTGAAACCTAGTGCCGACTTGTTTTCTCTCTTCTTCTATTAGACGGTGAGACCTAACGTCGACTGGGTATCTCTCTCTTCTTCTCTCAATCAGTAAGACCTAACACCGACTGGTTTTCTCGCTCTTCCTCTATTAATCGGTGAGACTTAATGGTGAGCTCGTCTTGCTGCCACGTTAAGCCAATTATCAACCAGCCTAGTCACTGCTCAGAACCTCTCGCTTGGACGAATTCATCTCTCCCCTCGTCTTTCTTTCTTGTTTTTGAATGCGCATGCTTGTGTACGTTTATCAGAGAGGAAATGGGTGAGGTTTGACCCACCTATCCCATAACCTTTGCCATATACGTGTGTGATTACAGAAAAGTAGAAAATAAGAAGAATACGAGCCAAGGGAGGTGATTCCAAATCAGTTTCATTACTGGGAGGCTTTCTTCGTGATCTAAGAGTCTCGTGATCGTGGCTCGAAAACATGATCCACGGCTCGAAGTTGGTATCAAAACGATCGTCATGTCGCGCCCTACATGAAAACAATAATCTTTCGATCAAACAGGCGTCAAAGCAATGTCGGGTCAGCTATGGAAGATCATGTAAGTTCTCGGGCAGTAGCAGGGGCTGTTTTGGAATTCTACATATTGTTAAGTAGGGGCAAAACAGTCCTTTTGCATCCATTTTTTAAATTTTTTTTAATTCAATTAAATCTTAATTTTCAGCAATTAGGTCTAATTTTGATCAATCTACTCATGTTTAGGCACAATTCTATATAAATAAGCACTACCTCATTGTAACCTTACTTGAGCCTGTGAGTACATCTTAGAGAGAGAGAGACGAGAGAGAAGAAAAAAGTCGATACCCTTTGGGCAGGTAACTTTTTCTCTCCTCCCTCTCTCTTTCTTTTCTCTCTTTCTCTCTTCCCCCTCTCTCTCCTTTTCATTATTTTCACTCACTTTCTCTCTCTCTTTTCTCTGTCTCTTTCTCTTTCTTCTCTTCTCATCTCATTCTCCATTTGTCCCCTTTTGATGCAACCGGCACGGCTTAGCACCGGTTGATCTCCTCTCTCTTTCTTTGTTTGTCGACGAGACTTAGCGCTGACTTGGCCTTCTCTCTCTTCCTCTATCAGTCGACAAGACCTAATGCAGGTTGGTCTAGTCTCTCTCTCTCTCAGTCAGTGAGATCTAGCGCCGACTGGGCCTTCTCTCGTCCTCTATCAATTTGTGAGACCTAATGTCGGTTGTTCTCCTCTCTTTCTATCAGTTGGCCAGACCTAGCACCCACTGGGCCTTTTATCTCTTCCTTTGTCAGTCAGCGAGACCTAATGCCAGTTAGTTTTCTCTCTCTTCCTCTATCAGTCAGCGAGACCTAGCTCCGACTTGCTTTATCTCTCTTCTTCTAGCAATCGATGAGACTTAATGTCGGCTTGTTTTCTCTCTCTTCCTCTATCGATAGGTGAGACCTAATGTCGATTGGGTTTCTCTCTCTTCCTCTCTCAATCGGCGAGACCTAGCACTGACTGAGTTTCTCTATCTTCTTGCATCAGTCGGTAAGACCTCACATCGACTGATTTTCTCTCCTGTTCTTTGTTAGTCGGTGAGACCTAACACCAACTGGTTTTCTCTCTCAGGCCGATTGGTTTTCTCTCTGTTCTTCTATCAGTCGGTGAGACTTAACGCTAACTTGTTTTCTCTCTCTTCTTCTGTCAGTTGGTAAGACTTAATGCCGACAGCTTCCTCTCCCCGTCATCTCTTGAAACAATCGGCAATGTCTAGTGCCGACTGCATCTTCTGTCCCTTCTTCTCTCTCCTCTTTTCCTTCTTCTCTCTCCTTCTATCTATTGCCTTCTTCTCTTCAACCATTCCTCTGCTACTCATGCGTTCGACCAAGAGGGATTGAGGTTAACATCTCATGACAGGCCTGTTGTCTAGCTGTAATGTTGTTGCACGAAGATCACTTGGCTCGCTTTACTGCTACGACATACCGATCATCATGCTTAGTTGGTCGATATGGGTAATAACGTCTAGTGATGATCCCGTGAGCCGGTCTGCATTACCAAGCCCGTTTTGCCACCACGTTTGACCAAATATCAACTAGCCTAGTCACTACTCTGATCCTCTAGCTTTGTGGAATTCTTCTCTCCCCTCTTCTATCTTTCTTTTTTTTGAATGTGCATGATCGTGTAAAATCATCAGAGAGGAAAAGGGTGAGGTCTGACCCACCTATCCGATAACCTTTGCCACATATGTGTGTGATTACAGAAAAGCAGAAAATAGGTAGAGTATGAGCCAAGGGAGGCCATTCTGAGCCAGCTTTATTACTATAGGGCTTTCTTCGTGATCTAAGAGGGCGCCCACGCGAGTCAGCCTGAGTGAGTCCCGAACCCACGTTTAAAATTCCTTTATCATGGATTGGTAACACTTGCCCCCGTTTTCGAATGAGATTCCCTAGAGAGCCATCTAATAAACTTCCAGGTCTCCCCCGAAACCTGAGACACACGCCTCCCAATCCTCCAAGATCTTGAGGGCAAGATTGAGGCACCTAACCAGCTTGGAGACTCCACTAGGGACTTACTACCCCTTAGTCGAATCGTTCTTGTTTGGCTAGTCTCTTCTTTTATTATCTGCTTTTATTCTCTTTTCATATTCACTTATGGCTGCTGGGTTCTGTAACCCATTTTTTCGGATTGGGGATTTTCTTATGCCCTTATTCCAGAGCGTTCTCAAGGATCAAGGTCCTTCAGCTTCTTTTTTGACCCCTTGTTTAGCACCTAGGTCTTACCTTGGACCGGTTTGAGGAGGGACTTGAAGGCCTTTCACTCCCCATCTTTTCGCTCTGGTGGAAACTCAACCAAGGCGCCCTGCATGGGCATCACTTATGTTACCCCACACAGCATACACCCAGCCTCCTGCAAGTCACTTGTCGGTCGAGTTCTTGAGGTCGGTAGGCTGACAATTCCCTATTTGCGAAAGGCAAGCAAGTTGTCATTACTCCTGTGGGTCGCCATAAAGCTACCCACCACATTTCTGCACCATTGGTCTCTATCCTTAGAGGCTCAACACTTTGAGGCTGAAACCCCACAGTCTCCATTCTTCACACACACCACAAGGCTCGTGGGTCACCCACTTGAGCTACACCTCGGGCCAACCCTTTTGTTAGCTCGAGTCTGTGTCCAAGATCGAACCTTCCAAGGTCAAGTCCTATGCACACTACTCATATGCATCGCACTGCTCAGGGCGACGAAGTTATTACGCCAACCCAAGTACACATGAGACGACCTTCGTCCTCCATCAATGCACACATAAGTGAACCCTGTAAGAGGCAGGCCCGCAGCTGTTCTTTTACAAACACCTGCTCCTAGTTCTCGACCTTCTAAGGCCAGATCACCTGCATGAGCACGGGTGGACCCCCAGGTCCCCTGAGATCTTCTTTGAAGGTCGCACAAGCATAGCCATCTCAGGTGTCCCCTCGCCCTCAACTCAAGCGTCCTTATGAGTCCACCTTGCTCCTGCCTGCTCCTTCTTCATCGAGCAAGCACCTTCAGCCTTGGTACTCGAAGGTTTTCCCCAAGAGTACCATCTTGAACCAGCCGTATCACTTAGGTCATGTCTCTGGAGCTCATAAGAGGGCTTGGGGCATGGACGTCATGGAAGATCGAGTCCTTAATTCTCCCTGACTCAAGATGCCTCCAGTTTCTAGCCCCCCATCAATTGCCACATCTGATGAAGACAGATCTCTTCTGTGCGAGAAGAGTTGACCTGTCGCAACCTAGATCACAGTTTTGGCACGAGGTCCATATAAACCTCAAGGCTAAACGTGATCTAGGTCTGCGAATTTCCATTAAGGAGGTGACCAAGGCAGTCAAAACAGCCAATTTGGATGACCTTTTACACCTAAATCCCTTATATCCCCTTCAGCCAGGGCATGCTGACCCCTTACTGACTGACCTACCATGTATGACCCTTCAAGATCGCAAGACTTCATCTGCTACTAATGTTAACCTCCCTAGAGAAACGGTCAGTGTAATGGTAGTAAGCGAGCCAGATGATGCACGAGAGGATCGTATGAACAAGTTTGAGGACATGGTGCACGCGATGTTGAACAAGATTGATCGTATTGATGTGGCATGCCAGTCGGCTAATTATGAGGTCAATTCCCATCACTTTGATGGTGCACCTCCATGGCAGCCCCCTCTGTCTACCTCATAGGACAATTATGTCTGTCATCTGGTCTCTCAGTTAGATATTGACGTTATGGCCACCCATAGCCTAAAGAACAGACAAATTCTAGGGATACAATGTGTGATACCTCATCAAAGACCTTACCCCTCCAATATTGATCAGGTCATGTTCCCCTCAGACTATAAGAAAGGGAAGTTTCCCTTATTCAGTGGAACCACCTCCCCGAACCAGCATATTGCCCGCCTCTAGGCGGCATGTCAGGAAATCACGGCTGATGGGAGACTTCTTCTCCAACAATTCATTAAGACCCTCGATGGCCCAACATTCCAATGGTATGCCCGACTTCCTCCAAACTTAGTGCACGCAATGGAGAAACTGTTTTATCAGCACTTCTATGAGGTTTAGAGGGAGGTTCAAACTATAGAACTTCTCACCCTGACTTAAGAACCCGATGAACCCATGGATCAGTTCATATCAAGATGGAGAAACTTAGCTTCTCGCCATCCTAATCCTATGCCTAAGCAGGAAACAGTCCAGACTGGCGTGCGGAACATGCGACCTGAAATCGCTCTTCATGTCGAGGCCTCCAATCTGACCTCCATGTCAGAGTTGATCTCTAAATCAGTTCGCATAGAAAGTTTGTCACACCATCATGGTGGGACACGACAACCATCTACAAGTTCAGCAAACAACCCGGACAATGGTAGCTCTCGGAATAACATACAGGGCAGCCAACAAAAGGGGGTAATTAGTGCACCTGTCATGGTCACTTATTGGAAGAAGGCTCCCTCCCAAACGTTGGACCTCTCTAAAGGGGTAACCGCGACAATAGTAACAGCCCAGTTTGGCAAGCAACACCCGTCGCATAATTGGGTACCTCCACTAGCCAACCTTGATCGGGGTGATTATTTCGTCAGACATAAGAACGAGGCCTATCCCTTTTAGAAGGAATGGGTCTATGCGCTGTTCTGGTAACGATTGGAGCAGAATATGATCTAGCTATTAGAAACCAAGTTCCCTGGGAAGTCTGGTGTTGTTACTTAGGTGAATTATTGTGCCTACCATCGGAGGATCAATCATCCCAAAGATGACTGCTACACGGGAAAGGATATCATTGAGGCCCTCTTTCTGAAAGGTCAGATAAAGCTTGAAGATTTGAAGAAGGCCTTCGGGGCAGCTCTGGTCTCCCATGACGTAACCATTCAAGTGGAAGATGAAATGCTTGATATCCTCCACGCTTTCTTCATTATAATGCTTCAGGAAGGCATAATCACACCAAAGCAGGGAAGGCAACCCCGCAACCGTGCTAAGGGGATTGAAGATCTTTGGTGCCCATTCCATCAAATAAGAGGTCATTATTTGTCAAAATGCACAACTTTCCTTGATATATTCGTAGAGAAGATGCGAGAGTGTCAAGAATTTTACAATGACCCATAACTGATCCATAATCACTTCTCCATCAGGGCAAGAGGATATCACAAACCAAGACCTTTCTATCAATGACTCAAACTCTGCGGAACCCTCGGATTCCCAGCCATGGATAACCTACCATGGCTGAAGCAGACTCAAGTCCTTAAAACAGGAAGCGGTTCACCAAGCTAGAATGAATTGCCACCCCAGTGAGACGAATCAGACATCACGTCAGAAAACTCGAAAGAGACGGGCACCAAGGGCTACTCGTGGAAGAAACAAGACCGCTCAACCCATAGTTGAGCAGGAATTTCTCAGTTCCCCCGTTGCCAACCTTGCTGAACTTCATCCCTGACACATTCCTTTTTCCCTCTTCATCCTGTCAAGAGGATGCTCTTGTCTCTTCTCCCACTCAGCACACGTCTAATGAGGTTGATGATTTTAAAAGCACTCCCTAATAGTTTAAGCAAGGGAAAGATTGAAAAGATGCCCCGCACCCATCCAACCCATCGATCTGATGAGGGGAATGACCTTAAAAGTGCCCTACCTTCTAACCCTACTCCTACTTCTTCTCCTTCTTCTCGATCTTTCTTGCCTATGTCTCCTACAGGTACAACCTTGATATGTCTTGACTTCGACTGTCTCGATAGGGACTTGAAGGATCAAACATAACAAAGACAACATAAACGATTGAGAAAGGCCCTGGCGCAGGCAGCAGGATTCTTAACAATTGCTGATGCCCCCACCTTCTTCAAAGAAGTGCAAGAAGTCGAAGCCAAAGCAACCCCAGTGGTCCTCTGAGCCTGACTTTGAGCAGAGATTGAGAGAGTCGAGGGGGCAAAGCTTCTATTCTCATGGAGCTTGGAACTTGGTACAAATTTCAAGAGCAATACCCACCAAGGGGCATATAAATCTCAGATCAGGGAGGACGCTGCAGCCTCCACCTCAGAAGTCAGGCACCTTGAACTTCCCCAGTCTGCCACTGCCCCTTAATCCAAAGGCTAGTCATCCTATCCTACAGCGCCTTGGGCTTCTTCCTAATCCCAATACCTTAAATAATCCTCCTATTCTCCAATTTCCAGAGACCCCTTTGTTCTCATGCACTCAGCCCCTCCTAAAACCTCAAACTTCCATCACTCGAATCAAGCCTGCCGTGCAATCAAGTCAGCCAGCCGGCCAAACCAAATCTGCTTTACCCAAACCTGCTCCACAACCCAATATACCCACCAAATCAGTAGCAAGACCAAGAGCATAGGGCTTTGATGAAGAAAAGGTGAAATATGATGCGATAGGACATCTGCGAAAACTTCTAGCCCTTCTCAATATCTACTATGCCCTCATGATCTCAAAGGATTACCAATGACTTTGATTCAAGCTCTCTTTGACCCAGAAGTGTATGAGACCGAAGTAGAACCTATCGAGGTAGACTCGGCAATTCTGCTATTCACCTTGTCAGAAGATGATTTACAACTAGAGGAAAAGTTTCATAATCGCCCTCTCTTTGTTATTGGCTAATCACATGCATGCCCCATCAACCAAATTATGTTAGATGGAGGGTCAATAGTCAACCTGATTCCAAGGAGGATCCTTACTCGATTAGGATTGGGGTCCAAAGATCTTACCCCGACCCATGTCACTGTTCAAGGGTTCAACCAATCAGTGAAGAAGTCGGCTGGCAGCATACCCTTCATTTTAAGATCGGTGAGCTGAACGATTACACCCAGTTTCATGTAATCAACACCGACACTTCTTACAATATCCAGCTCGATTGGCCACGGCTCCATGACCAAGGGGTGGTTTCATCAATGTTGCATCAATACTTCAATTATAACCAAAGATGAGAAAGTCAAGCTCCGGTATCAAGAATTGGATACACTCGATCGAAAGAGGCTAGAGACTCAGCAGAACCTTGAACTCAACCAAGGGAGAATGAAGAGAGCTTTTGATAAGTCTCTCAAGATCCGCTTTTTCACACGTGGTGATCGAGTCTTAGCTGTTAAGAGGCCTATTATTAGGCATGGCCAGCGTAAAGGGAACTTTGAGCCTAAGTGGGAAGGTCCCTTTCTAGTAAAAAAGGTCTTGCCCAACGGAGCCTACATATTAACACATCCTAATGGAAAGGAAGCGATGCCCCCTATCAACAGGAGATACCTAACAAAGTACTGTCAGTGATGTGTACTCCAAAGAAAGGACTCAACACGAAAACAAGCAACAATAGTCCAAACAAAACTCTTTTTTTGTTGCAGTAAAAATGAGTTACAAAACCCATTACTAGGGAGGTTACAAAGTCTCTTGCGTCTGAGGATTAAATGACAATTACAAACCAAAACTTTTACTCTTGCTCATGCATCTGAGAGTAAGAGGACAGTTACAGGCTAAAAAAAATGCCTATCCTCTGAAAGGAAGGCCCTTCTCATGAAGAAGAAGCGAAACCACTTGGAGAGTTAGCTTTAATTCATCCAACGAGTAAGATGATGGTTACAAGCCAGAAGACAAATCAAAGCCACTATATGAAGTTAGCCTCAGTCCATCCAATGTGTATATCAAACATACAAGCCAGATACCTCATTTGACGTGTATGTCGAACACACTACGTAGCATCCATTCGACATGTATATCAAACATACCAGAGGGGCTGCCCTGGCAAGGAGCTGGCCTATGACGGAAAGCGTGCCCTGTTCACACTGGATTCCCTTCCATAGAACAACATGGACCTCACTGTTGTCCTGGAGGATTTTTCTTCGAACAGGTACCACAAGCCACGCCCCATCCATCACAACTTTTGCTGGCCCATGAAGATCGTCATACGTAGCTCATCACCGAGTGCGTGAACCCTGCATGTGACTTACCGCCATACATGAGCATCTTTCTGAGCATCGTGATAAGCCACATGTGCTGATGAGAGCCAGTTGTTCTCCTAGCCCTTAGCTCCGGTGGTCTTTCTTGAGGTTTAGCACTGGTTGTGTCGGCACTCCAAACCATCAGCGCCAGATGCCTCAGGGCCAGTTGCGCTTCTGTTTGCACCGACTCTGTCATGACTGTTCCCCTCTCGAGACTCCTCGTTTTTAAAAACTTAACATTCTCGCACCTCCTTAATGGTCACATGATTTCCAAGGACGAAGGCCAAACCATCACCAATCGTACTCCTTCCCCACGATGCTTCACCTCCTACAATCGTCTGGCCCACCCCCTGTGACCGTTTGTCTCTCATCAGAACTTCCCCGCCTGTGTTTTTGACTTGAATGAGACCAGAACCTCACTAAAAAACTCTTGCATGCTTCCCCTAAGTTCCCGAAAACTTCTGTAACACCACAAGCAGTGCTGGAAAACTTCCACAATCGCTAGGAAACCCCAAAAAATCCCTACTAGGAAGGAAAATTTCACTTTCTCTATAACTTCACCAATTCTGGGCAAAGTACACACACCGAAGGTTTTCTCTACAAGACCCTTGTCAAAATCCTACTATTTTTCAAAGAATCTTCCTTGTAAAACTCCTGCTGAAGTCTTACTGCTTGCCGGAACTTCAACCGGGCACACCCTCTCCTCACTGTTAAAGAAAATTGTTGCTTAAGTTTTTACCCTTGGTGAAAAATAAGGAAAAACGGGATTTTAGCCCCTTATAGAGACTACACTGGCCTCAAATGGCCCCCAGAAAACTCGAAATGCCAGTTGCATCCAAGGGAAGCCAAGCAATGACTAGTCGAGTCAGGCCTCGACCTGAGGCCCTAGGTAACTCTCATCCCCAGCGCTTATTGACTTAGCATCGGGTGTAAATTTCACGACCCTAGTGCCGGTTGACTTAGCACCAGGTGAGTTTCCAAATGCAATCCTAGCGCCGGTTGACTTAGCGTTGGGTGAGTTTCGAAATACAACCCTAGCACCGGGTGAGTTTCCAACTACAACCCTAGTGCTGGATGACATAACACTGGGTGTGTTTTAAGAAACGACCCTAGTACTAGTTAACTCAGTGCCAGTTGACTTCAGATAACATCACGGGTCAATCTTTAACAACCCAATGCTGGTTATGTTGTGAGAACTCAGCGCCGGTTGAATATTTGCAATAAACAATTAGTGCTACACACGACACTGGCCGTATTTAAAGCAGTGTTTGCCCTACCCTTAAACTTAGTGAAGTTGCACCCAAGCCATGATGTGTCATCCCCATTGTCGTTACACACGGGCCGTTGCATCCAAACTGTGACTTCTCAAATGAAGTCAGGAGGTGTTTCTCATCCCCCAGTAGAAGTCACGCCCATGCTGCAGCCCATTATCCCCGGTGTCATTTTTACCTCTTCAATTCCTGGTGGGTCTGTTTCACACCAAGCTGTCTTATCCCCAGGGAGTCGGGTTATCCTCATAAGCCAATTCTGCAAAGAGTATGCTTACCACCTTTAAACCCTAGTTAAGTCTACCTCTGTTGACCAGCCTTCATTAGCTCACCAATTCCATCTAGGCCTTCAATTTGTGAATGGCCTTCACCATTATATCCTCAGGGAGGCAGATCGCAATTCATAGAGCTATTCCCCATGGAGCTCCAACTAAATGGCAACTTAGCCTCAGTCCGTGCAGCACGACCCTAAACTACATAGCCTCGGTCTGTGCTACATGACCCTAGACTACATAGCCTCGGTCCGCGCTGCACGACGCAGAACTACACATCTTGGATCAATGCTGCACGACCCT
This sequence comes from Amborella trichopoda, assembly GCF_000471905.2. The sequence goes on from NW_006497138.1 coordinate 1,377,961, forward strand.
AAAATGCATAGCCTCGGTCCGTGCTGCACGACCCTAAACTAAATAGCCTCGATCCCTATTGCACGACCCTAAACTGCACAGCCTCTATCCGTACTACACGGCCCAACACTGCACAGCCGCGGTTCGCTATGCACGACTCTAGAATGCACAGCCTCGGTCCGTGCTGCACGACGCTAAACTGCATAGGCTCGGTCCATGCTGCACGACCTTAAAGTACACAGCCTCGGTTCATGCTGCACGACCCTAACTGCACAGCCTCGGTCAATCCGGCATGACCCTAAATAGCATAGCCTCGGTCCATGTTGCGCGACCCTAAACTGCACAGCCAAGGTCTGTGTCGCACAACCCTAAACTGCATAACCTTGGTCCATGCTGCAAGACCCTAAACTGCACATCCTCAGTTCGTGCTGCACGACTTTAAACAACACAGCCTCAGTCCATGTTGTACGACACTAAACTGCACAGCCTCGGTCCGTGCTGCATGTTCCTAAACTGCACAACCTCCGTTCATGCTGCAAGACCCTAAACTACACAACCTCGGTCTGTAATGCATGGCCCTATACCGCATAGCCTCGATCCCTACTGCACGACCATAAACTGTACAACATCGGTCCATGCTGCACGACCCTAAACTGCACAGCCTCGATCCGTGTTGCATGACACTAAACAGCACGACTTTGGTCCATGTTGCACGACCCTAAACTATACAGCCTCGGTCCGTCCTTCATGACCCTAAACTGTAAAGCCTCGATCCATGCAGCACGACCCTAAACTACACAGCCCCGATCCATGCTGGCCGACCCTAAACTGCAGAGCCTCAGTCCATGCTACACAACTCTAAATTGCACACCCTTGGTCCGTGTTCCACGACCCTAAAACTGCATAGCCTCTTTCCATGGTGCACGACCCTAAACTGCACAGCATCGGTCCGTTCTGCACATAGTCTCGGTTTAGACGCACGACCCTAAACTGCATGGTTCAAACTGTATGACCGTAAACTGTAGCAGTGGTCGGTGCTGCATGACCTTAAACTGTTTAACACCATGGTCCAAACTATGTGAACTTAAACTGTAGTGGTGGTCCATGTTGCATGACCTTAAACTGCAGAACACCATGGTCCGAGCTATATGACTTTAAACTGTAGTGGCATTTTAGTTGCACGACCTTACACTGCAAGGTCCTAGTCATGTGAATTTAAACTACATAACCACGGTCTAGTTGTGTGACCTTAAACTGTAACACCCGTTCTAGCCGCATGACGTTAAAGGCTCAGCAACCACGGTCCTGTTGTATGACCTTAAACCATAGTGCACGTCCTGATGGCATGATGATAAACTGCTGCTCCTATGCTACGGAGGCATGACCATAAACGTGCCCACACATACACGCACATGCCTTTATGTGCACTTTCACACACACCTTTCCTAATGTACCTAATAGTGTGCGCCCACCACCTTCATTACCTCCTCAATGAGTTTGTTCATTTCATCAACATACCTCATTCCCCACTGAGTCTCACTCATGCTAAGAAAACGGCGAACCATCCTATCATCCATACTCGTTGTAAGCTAGTGGGTCACCATTGTCCACTCACATTTCATACATTGTCCATCTCTCATAGGTAGCCCTGAGCCATCTCCCAAAGTGAGCCAAACCACCACCATACTCACTCCATGGCCTTTATAGACTGCCATCCACCACCAGCACGGTCCAGTTGTATGACCTTAAACCATAGTGCATGTCCTGGCCGCATGACGTTAAAGGCTCCGTACAGGGCTCAGAGGCATGACCTTAAACACGCCTTCACAAAGTAATATAGAAAAGAATAATGGGCATAATGTATACCTGAAGAAGGGAACTCTATGAGTAAAAATGACGGACGGGTATGGTCACAAAACATTGAGTGAAAGAGTTCTGTGAATATAAAAACCAGCCACAGTGAAAACCCGAAAGGGCATTGTGAGCAAGAATGAAAAAAAACAAAAGGGGTGGACATGACCAGAAGGTCATAGGTAAATGAACCCCATAAAAAGAAGTTGGTGAAAGCTGTCTCTACAACGTCACTTCTCAAGACCAAACGAAAATCTGTAAAGGATGCTTGGATCAATAAATAGGTTGATGCAGCACTCGCCTCAAGAGATGGCTTCAATCCCAACTCAAAAGAAGAAAATCCCTGGTGACATAAAAATCAAGAACCCAAAAACATGAGCTTCAAGGAAAATATTACGAAAGACAAAAGACTCGCAAGGATGGCAAGACAAGTCTCATGAGGAAGAACATTATTCTCACGAGGTCACAATTACACTCTAAGAAACAAACATTAAGAAAGTAAGAAACAGACAAAGTAGGGGGAGAACCTTCAAGAGTCTTCAGCTCGCCTAGCCGACGGGTCCAGACCTTCGGAACTAACTAACCCTACCTTGGACTGGACTCGGTAGTCGAGACCCAAAGTAGTACTCTGAACGTAAAAAAAAAACTTGTGTAGTAGAAAACAAAGCCTGCCAAAGCAAACCAATGAACCCAAACCAAATGGGAACAATGCCCTTCGCTAAGAGACTCAATTGCCAAATGGGCCTGAGTTTGACTAACGAGGTCCGTAAAAAATCCTCAGATTCAGAATCACAAACAGTCCACACGATCATGAGGACTTTGATAAGATCCCTCAAAAAAGTCTCTTCTCCCTCTAAAGTCTCCATAGACGGACTTGCGACAATGCATCCCTACGTTTGAGCAGCCTAGTTACACCATTACGTGAATCTCCTTGACATTCACATGGTCCTATGGCTAGGAAGGAAAAAAGGTAAAAGCCAAAGGAAACTTTTCAAATGATTGTCCTTCTCGCTTCTCTTGAAGCACAACATTCCGCAGGCCAAGCTGTTTGAACGTATTTTCCAGCACCTTGGTCCCTAGCAGGAAGAAGGTCAATAAAGCTTACAAAATAGTGAAAATTCCTGACAGTCTCAAAATGGAACCAGAATTAGTCAAGATCATCATCAGCACTCCAAAATGCCACTATCCAAGTTTTTTCGCATTTCGACATGTTTAAGATAGTAAACATAAAAGAATAGTTTTTAGAAAAATGGCCTCTTGCACCTGAAATGGACCTTACAACTGGAACTACATTTTTGGTGCTCCAAATCACTGTAGGACCACCGTCATTAGATCCGACATGGTGGAAAACCCATATGGGCCAAGTTTGGGATTAATCGGACGGACACTCAAGGACAAAGATATGAGAAAAACATTGAGATAGGAGGGGCTGCATACTATTTATGTGTGGCCTCATTGCACCAAAAGACCATTAAAGGTGGCTGTTTTTACAGTCATGAGCAGTCACTTTTGGGGCCTGTAACTCACTCGTTCTAAGTCGTATCTCTTCCAAATTTGATGAGCGCATTTGTCTTATCAAGATGAAGAATTCGTACATGTTGTCCAAGCAGGGAGAAAAGCTTGAGAGAGTTGCCGATTCGAGAAGAAATTGTAGAAAATTCAACAGCAACACACCTTGCCTGATAGACCAAATCCCGATGCTCATGCTACAGATCAACACGAAACCACTTCTATTGTGTGCGTAAGGTCCAAGGCTATCATTGGTTCGAACCCCATTCATGATGGACGATACGATTTCATGCATGAAGCCGACAAAGCAACTGAAATTCTGGCAGCCGGATTCTAGATTCCGATAAAAACGTAAAAGTCACAAAATCTTCGTTTGATGACACCTAGCGTCGATTGGGCCTTCTCTCCCTTCTCTCTTACTTATTCTCTCTCCTTATGTCTATTCCCTTCTTCTCTTTAACAATTTCTCTGCTACTCTTGCGTTCGATCAAGAGGGATTGAGGTTAGCATCTCATGGCAGGTCTATCATCTAGCCGTAATGTTGTTGTGCCAGGATCACTTGGCCCGCTTTATTGTCATGACAGATCGACCATCGTGCTTAGCTGGTTGATATGGTTAACAACATCTAGTGGCGATCCCGTGAGCCGGTCTTCGTTATCGAGCCCATTTTGCTACCACATTAGGACAATTATGAACCAGCCTAGTCATGCTCCGATCCTCTCACTTGGTTGAATTCTTCTCTCGCCCTGTCTTTCTTTCTTCTTTTTGAATGTGCATGCTTGTGTCTGTCCATCAGAGAGGAAAAGGGTGAGGTCTGAGCCACCTGTCTCATAACCTTTGCCATATACGTGTGTGATTGTAGACAAGCAGAAAATAAGAAGAGTATGATCCAAGGGAGGAGATTCCAATCCAGTTTTATTAATGGGGGGCTTTCTTTGTGATATAAGATGGTGCCCACGTGAATCAGCCCGAGTAAGTGCTGAACCTACCTTTAAAATTCATCTCTCACCGGTTGTTAACACATGTCCCCATTTTCTATCGAGGTTCTTGAGAGAGCGATCTCATAAATGTCGCGAGTCTCCCTCGAAACCCGAGACGTATACGGTTAGATCCTCTAGGATCTGGAGGGCGAGATCGAGGCACCTAACCACCTGGGATTTGAGATCGCTCTCTCGGAAGATTGCTCAATAGCAAGGGCAGGTATACCAATCGATGAGAGAGGAATCTAAGGTGGGTTTGGGACTTACTCGGGCTGGCTCGCATGGGTGCCCTCTTAGATAATGCTGGAAAGACCCCAGCTGCTTTAGCTGGTTTGAAAATCACCTCCCTTGACTAATAATCTCCTTGTTTTTCTGTACAACACTTCTATGATTAATTTGGAAGACAAGTGGGCCAAGAGACCCACTCTTGTCTTAGGGCAATGTACATTTGTGTGGCTAAGAATGTGAGAGCTTAGGATGTTGGAGTGGAAGTTTCGAGCAAAGGTCGAAAAGAGAAGAAAACTTGAGGAAGGGACTAGACTAACTTGATAGCCCGACAGTGATCGACTTGGAGTGATAGCAAGATAGGCCTGGCACTCAGGGTTAGCACGACGCCAAGACTACTCAAAACTGAGGCATATTAGCCTGTCTGCGGATGATGAAGAGCAACATTGTCTGCAACCCTTGCTGGGAGGTAGAGATGGACGAACAAAAGGAGAAGGAGGCTCGCGCATGGCGCTACCATCGCCAAAAGCGACCTGTGAGACCACATGAGAGGCTTGCATGACACTGCCACTACCGTGCATGACCTCTGAGGGGATCTCAGACTGAGAATACGAAGAAAAAAGAGAGGAAGAGAAAGAAGAAAACAAAAAGAAGAGACAAAAGATTTACCTCGAGCTTAAGGGTACCGGTCCAAAAGTTTTTCTCACCTTACTCTTTCTCTTCAAACGTGACACAACAATGAGACTCTCTCTTTGTGTATTCTGTGAGTGTGTGTGTTGCCTTCTATGTACAACGATGACACATGGTATATATAGAATTTTCCCCAAACATGGGTGGATGATCAAAAGTAACCCTAATTAAAAATAAATTTAATTAAAAGAAATTAGAAAATAGGGTGCAAAATGACAGATTTCACCATTCCTACCAATTTGTGGAATTCAAGAACAGTCCCTGTGTTGTCTTAGAACATGCATGATTTTTCATGGATGATCAGGGGTCGTTCTGATGCTCGGTGGATCAAAAGATGATTGTTTTCATGTAGCGCTAGGCATGGCGACCGTTTTGACACCAACTTTGAGCCATTGATCGAGTTTTTAGCACACGATCATGTGACTTCAAATTTGAATGGATCTTGAAACTTCAGATCGATAGTGTGCTCGTTCCTTGATGGTTTTTGGTGATTTCTTCACTGGATCATACTGAGCATGCCGTTACGATCGCGAGGCAACAAACACAGCTCGATTCCGTGCCCAAACAGAGATTTTGCAACTTTGGAATTTTTGCTAGAATCTAGAATTTCGGTGACAGAATTGGCAGTCGCTTCATCGACTTTGTGTGCAGAATCCGACGGTTCATCATGTACGAGGTTCGAGTCAGAGATAGCTCGAGACCTTAGGCACATGACGAAATTGGTCTCATATCGATAGGCCCCACGAGCGAGGCACAATGCTGTTGAATTTCCTGCACTTTCTTCACGAATTAGGATCGTTTCTCTAGCTTTTCTTTACGCTCGAATTTCATCGTGGGACGTGCCACATATCGAAACGCTCATCTTAACGAGATGAACATACTCACCAAATTTGAGTGTGATCCGACTTGAGACGGCTGAGATATGAGGGTTGAAAGTTATTGTTTGTGACTGTCAATGTTGTGGAGTTGCAGGGAATCCCCACGAGAATAGCGTGCAGCTTTTCCTGTTTCACTCTTTTCCCTATAACATTTCCTGGAGTGTCTGTTTAAGCTAAAATTTGACCCTTAGATGTTTTCAACTATGATGGATCCAATGGAGGTGGTTCCTTAGCAAATTGAGAGACCAAAAATGTAGTTTTAGTTATAGGGTCTGTTTTAAGGTGCAAGAGGCTGATTTTATCGGAACTGTTTCTTAGTCTGCACTACCTTAGACATGTCGAAATATGACAAAACATGGCAGGAGACTCTTGAGAGTCCGCTTGAAGATCTTGACCGGTCCTAGCGCTACTATGATATTATCGAAATTTCTACTGCTTGTTAAGCCTTTATTAAGCGAGGGCCCCATGATGATGAAAAATATCTTCCAACACTCTCATGTGAGCGTCTTTCTCTTCGGATTTTACCACCAAGTCATCTACATAACATTCGACCTCTTTGTGCATCATATCCTTGAAGATGGTTGTCAGTGCTCTCTGATACGTGGCACCAACATTCTTCAATCCAAAAGACATCATTATGTAGCAGAAGACACCTTTTAGAGTCAAGAACACGGTGGCTTCCTCATCTTCTGGTGCCATCCATAGCTGATTATACCCAGAGTGTCCATCCATGAAGGAGATGGTCAGACAGTGAGTCGTAGAATCAATGAGCATCTTTGTGAGTGGCAACAGGAAGTCAACCTTTGGGCAGGTAGTATTTAGGTCACAGAAGTGGATGCAAACCCTGATTTTGCCATTCTTCTTCTTGACTGGAACAAAATTTTCTAGTCACTTTGGGTACTTACCTTCGCAAATGAAGCCAGCTTGTTTGAGTTTGGTCACCTCGACATCTATCTGCATTTCGAGGTAAGGCTTGAACCTCCTTGATTTCTTCTTGACAGGTTTGACAGTTGGATCGATGCCAAGAAGGTGAACCACGGCTTGAGGGTCTAAACCAGGCATCTAATGGTAACGTCAGGCAAAGATGTCTCAGTTAGCTAGCAAGAAGGCAGTGAAATTTTCTTCTTCTTCTGGAGACATATTCGTCGACGTGAAAGTGGGTCTAGGGTCAGCCTCATCTCCAAGATTTATCTCCTCGATCTCATCAGCTGTGGCTTGACCTCCTTCTTCCCATTTTTCTAAGGCCTCTTGCAACTCATCATCATTGGCTTTAGAGGTTTTCTCATTAACCTCAAGTGCAGAGACCCATGATCCTGACATCTCCTCTTCTAATAGAGCTCAGACATAGGTCATGATTTATGCACCTTTCTCGAACTGGGGCACAAAAGGGTCGACCTCAAACATGGATGACATATTCGGCTGCAGGAGTTTGATTTGAAATTTATTGAGAAGTTGAGATTCCGCTATTGCGTGGTCAAAGGCACCCTCATATGAATCGCTTTGTCTTTGCACGAGTGTCTGCAATGTTTACCCTATGCTAGTTGATACTTCATAGACCTGTATCATTTAGAAAGCCTCTTGAGAATAGAAGCTCCGCCCTCTTGATTCTCTCAGTCTCTGCACAAAGTCAGGCTAGGAAGCTACTGGGTTATCTTTGACTTTGACTTCTTGTGCTTCCTGGTAGAAGGATGGCTCTAATTCAGCTCGAGCCGCCAAGGCATCAGTAACTGTTAAGAATCCAGCCACCTGGGCCAATGTCTTTTTCAACCTCCTGCAGTGTGTCATGCTTATATTGATTCCTTCGAGCTCTCTGTCAAGAGCCTCGAAGTCTGGATATTTCAAGGTTTTACCTGTAGGAGACATAGACGAGGAAAGATAAGAAGAAGAAGAATAAGAGGAAGTGGGCGAAGGGTCAGTAGGTGAAGGACTTTTAAGGTCGTTCCCCTCATTGGACCGATATGGGAAGCTTTTTATGTCATCATCATAGTTGGACGTGTGCAAATAGTCTTTTAGGTCTTTCCCCTTCTTAGACCATTGGAGAGTGCTTTTAACATCATCACCTTCATTGGATGTGCCCCGAGTAAGAGATGAATCAGGGGTATCCTCTTAAAGAGACGAAGGAATGAGGTTGGTGGCGACCGACATGAAGTCTTTTAAAGTCTGCAAGGGAGGAAGAGGCATGAGGAATTCTGGCTGAACTGGTGATGAAGGAACTTTGTTCTTCAAGTGCGCAGCCCTTGGTGCTCGTCTTCTTCTAGTCACCTTTGGAGGTGCTTGGTCCGTCTTGCTAGGTTTGTGAACAACCCTAGCTTGAAAAATTACTTCTAGCTTTAAAGACTTGAACTTGTTCCGCCCGTGATGGACTTTCCATGGCTTGAAAGTCGAGGCTTCAGCAGGATCAGAGGCATCCTTCCGAGGGTTTTGTGCTGGGACACTCTCCTATGTGGAAGTATCGACTTGTGGGCATTCAGCATACGCAATGTGACCTGTGTTGACTTTTCCACAACCACAGCTTCGAACCCATAACATTCGTTCAACTCATGGCCCCATATCTGATGGTATGGGCACCAGTGATTCGTGATCCTTAGGGCAAGGTGTTTGGGCTACCTTGCTGGCTTAGGAGTGGCGAGCCCTTGTTAGAGCATCGCCTCAAACAAGGCTAGAAGAGGGTCCGAATTATCATTTCCCAGGTCTTGAGTCAAGGGGTCCTCTTGTATCAGTGGAGGAGAGATTTGGGGATCTCTATCTGGAACATCACCAACTTCTTGGCCTCTCTTTTGCTAAAAGCTTATGAAAGTCAAAGCATTCACTCAGGTCATGCCCCGATATCTGATGATATGGACACTAGAGACCCTCGACTCCTCATCTCCGGTGATTGAGTTATCTTGTTGGTTTAAGCGTGATGAGGCATTCTTGAAGCATCATGGCAAACAAGGCGATAAGGATGCTGGGTGCCTCGTCGTCCTCTTGAATTATCATTGCGTGGACACTTCTGCTGCCCCAAATGCTTTCTTGAGTTCTTCAAGCTTGATCTTCCCTTTTGGATCAGAGCCTCGATGAGATCTTTAAGTGTGTAACATTCTTTTGTGGAGTGGTTTACCATTCGATGATAAGCACATTATCTTGTGTGCGTATAGAGACCAGCTTGATTAGGGAACTTGATCTCGGGTAGCTCATTCATGTTCTGTTCCAGCAATAATCGGTGCAGCGTGGGAACCCATTCTTTTTCGAAAGGATAAACTTTGTTATGATGTCTGGTCCAACAATCATCTCGGTTAAGGTTTGCAGGTTGGGGTACCTGATTGTATGACGATTGTTGTTTACCTACCTGAGGCGCTAACTTTGTTGTGCTTACCCCTTTGCGGAGGTCCAATATCTGACAGGCAGCCTTCTATGGATCACTTACGGTAACAACTGCACTGATTACCCCATTGGGGAGGTCCAATATCTAACAGGCAGCCTTCTTTGGATCACTGACGGTAACAACTGCACTGATTACCCCTTTTTGTTGATTGTCCCAGGCGTTGGTTCGAGAACTACCATTGCCCATATTGTTTCCCAAGCTTGAAGACTGTTGTTGTGACCCACCATAGTGGCGTGACAGACTCTCTATACGAATTGACTTAGAGATCAACTCTGACATGGAGGCTGGGTTGGTGGCCTCAACATGTAGACCGATCTCAGGTCGCAAGTTTTGCAAATAAGTCCTAACTGCTTCCTTCTCAGGCATGGAATTGGGATTGCGAGGGACCAAATCTCTCCATCTTGCTATGAATTGATCTACGGGTTCATCTGGATCTTAGGTCAAGGTGAGAAGCTCGACGGTTTGAACCTTTCTCTCAACCTCATAGAAGCGTTGGTGGAACACTTTCTTCATTTCCTCTCAATTATGTATTGAGTTTGGGGGAAGCCGAGCATACCACTGAAAACCCAAGCCATCAAGGGTTTCAATGAACTGACGGAGTAGGAGTCTCTCGTCAGCTGTTGTCTCTTGACATGCTGGTTGGACGTGGGCAATATGCTGGTGTGGGGATGTGGTACCATTGAACAATGGAAACTCCCTTTCTTCTAGTCTTAGGGAAATGACACCTGATCAATGTATGAAGGCTACAACTTTTGATAAAGCGTTGCACCCTGTATTCTCGGGATTTGTCTGTTCTTTTAGCTGTGAGTCACCATAGCATTGATGTCTGCTTGTGAGAGGGGGTGAGGGATAGAATTGTCTTGTGAGGCAGGAAGAGGAGGCTGCCTTGGAGCTGTATCATCTGAATGATGGGAATTGACCTCATGGATAGCCGAGTGTTGTGCAGCATCTATGCGATCAATCTTCTCCCTCATTGCGTGCACCATTTCTTCGAATTTACTCATGCGCTCTTCCTAAGAGTCGCCAAGTTCGTTTACAACCATTATGCTGACTGTTTCTCCAAGGAGGTCAGGCTTAGTTGCAATTGAAGGCTTCCAAGATTGAGGGGTCACACATGGCAGATCGGTCAGTAAGGGATCAGCATGCCCCGACTAGACTCGACTCTTGTATACAGACCATGTGAGGACCGATTCTTGATGGTATTGGGATCGTGGCTACCAGGTGGTCACGTCGTCTTCTATGATGCTGACCACGGTGTAGGATTCTTGCACATCTTCTTCAGTCTTTATGATTTGAAGAGGGTAGAAGGGATTTTGAGGGAGGAGACTCTTAGAGCGGGGTGGCCCAGCTTTTCTGATCGTCTCCTTAATTAAGATCTGCAGTCCTCTATATTTCATGAGCTTTAGATTGTGATAGGCCTCTCTTCAGAACTGAGATTATGGTCGAGGTTGACCTAACTTCTTAGAGCATGAGAGGGCGGTGTCTACGAGATGAGACAACGAATGTGGACCTTAAACGGGGGCCTGCTTAGGCTGCTGCCTCGAAAGCTGAAGAACTTCATCAATCATCAATCATCAGGACTTTGCCCCAAGCTCCTTTGTGGGATCCAGAGGCATTGCAGACCTGATGAGGCTGGCTGAGGATGGTACTCTTAGGAAAAACCTTCGAGTACCATGTCTTGAGAGGCCTACCTGGAGGAGAAGGGGCATAAGAAGAGGGGAGCGGCTCTCGACAATGTCTCGGTCGAAAGCAAGCAGTGACTTGAGAAGGCGGTGCGTGTATGCCCCCTTGCAGTAGCATTTCGGGTGACTTGGGGGTCGGCCCGGGTCGAACAGACGGCCTTGCCTTAGGAGGTCGAGAACTGCGAGCACGTGTCTGCAAGAGACCAGGTGGAAGCCTTCCCCTTATAGGTTGCACGAGTGTGTATTGAGTGGGAGGACGAAGGGGTCGTCTCCCTTGTGCGTGGATTGGCGCAGCAATGACATTGCCCCGAGTAGAGAGATGCATATGCATGCGCACAGGTTTCGGCCTAAGGAAGCCTAATCATCAATGCTTACTCGAGGTAGCATAGGGGCTCTCCCGAGGTGTGACTCTAGTGGATGACCCACGAGCCTTAGTGTGTGTGCATGAGGTGGAAACCCCAAGGTCTCCTCCTCGATGTGTTAAGGCTCTAATCATAGAGACTTGTGGCGGTGCAGGAATGTGGGGGGAAGCCTTATGGCGACCCATAAAAGTAATGGAATCCTTCTTGCCTTTTGTAGAACGGGACTGAGCATCCTTTCAGTGTACCTCGGCAATGTGACCGATAAGTGACTTGCCAATGATAGGGTGCATGCTGTGAGTGACAACAGACGTGCTATCGATGCGGGGAACCATGGTGGTAGTTCCATCAGGGCGAAGAGATGGGGACCTTTAAGTCCCTCCTCATGCCTATCCAGATTAAGACCTAGGAGCTAGACACTGGGTCTTTACTCAAAAGGAAGGATGGGAACGATGTTCAAGGAACTTCTTCTTGGGGGAAGTTCTCGAATGCGACGATTAGAAAATCCCCAAATTCAGATAAATGGGTTAAAGAACCCATAAGCCATGTGGTGTATGAAAACAGAAAAACAAAAGAGAAACTAGCTAAACAAGGATGATGCGACGAAGGGGTAGTAAATTACCAATGGAGTCACCAAGCTGGTTAGGTGCCTTGATTTCTCCCTCCGGATCTGAATGATCTGGCGGCACACTTCTCGGGTTTCGAGGGAACCCAGGACTTTGAGATCGCTCTCTAGGGAACCTTGCTCAAGAGTAAGGGAAAGTCTACCAATCGATGAGAGAGGAATTTAAGGTGGGTTTGGGACTTACTCAGGCTGGCTCGTGTGGGTGCCCTCTTAGATCACGATGAAAGACCTCAGTCCTATAACTAGTTCTATATCACCTCCCTCAGACTGTATTCTCATGTTTCTACAATCATACACACACAGTTAATTTTACAAGACAAGTGGGTCGAGGGACCCCACCTTATCTTTGGGTGACTGTACACAAGGCGTTCACATTCAAAGGAGAAAAGAGAAGAAATGATGAGATTAGGGTTGGGAGAAGTAAGAAGAGAGAAGGAGAACATTTGACTGGGTGACTAGCCTAGCATAGTGGCTAGATTGGCATGATCATTGATCAGACGTGGTAGTAACACGGGCATGGTAATGCGGACCAGTACGGCGGCAGTACTACTCGATGACAGAATACCAACACCGATCAACCTAGCATAATGACAGTTTGACGTGGCAATAAGATGGGTACGGTGACTTAGACCAGCACGGTGGCAATACTGCTTGACGACGAGACTACAGTGGCAATGCTAGACTTGTCCCTTGGTCAAATGAGAGAGGAAGAAGAAAAAGAAAGAGGGAGATAAGGGATAAGAAAAGCAGAGAGAGAAGAGGGAGAGAAGAAGAGACATATAGTAGAGAAGAGAAGGAAAGGAGAAGAGATGCGAGAAAAAGGAAAGAGAAGAGATGAGAGGAAAAGGATTGAGAAGAGAAGAAAGAGAAAGGAGAGAGAGAGAGGATAAGAGAGAAAAGGAGAGAGAGATGAAAGAGAGATAAAGAAGAGAGAGAAAAGAAGGGAGAGAACGAAAAGAGAGAAAAGAAGGAGAAGGTAGAGAGAAAGAAAGTCTAGAGATAAAAAAGAGAGAGAAAGGGAGAGAGAGAAGAGAAGACAGAGAAAAGCATGGACGATGATGGCCTTCCACTGTCCATGATAATGAAAGAGAAAGAGGAGAGAGAAAGAATATGGACGGCGATGAACTTTAGTCGTCCATGATAAGAGAAGATGAGAGAGAGAACATGGACGACAAAGGACTTCTGCCATCCATGACAAAGGAAAGAGGAGCGAGAAAGAACATGGACGGTGGAGAGAGAGACAGAAGTGATAAATGAATGTCATGCGCAGCGATGAGCATCGCCGTGCACCACATGAGAAAAGGGAAATTTGGACAGAGGCTCAGCCCACCACTCGGGTTAAGGGCCGACTCATTGCGCATATTTTCAAAAGGCAAAGTAAGAATGAGTGTGTTACCCCCAGCGATGGGCATCATCGTGCACAACTAGAGAGGAGACAGAGCAGAAATATCTAAGTGAGAGAGAGAAAGACAGAGAGAGTTTTTAGGAAGAGGAAGAAGAAAAGGAAAGTAAAGGGAGATGGAAGATTAACAGTGAGAGATGAAAAAGAAAGAATAAAGAGAAAAGGAAAGTGAGGAGAGAGATTAGGAAAGAGTCTGAGGAGAAAGAAGGAAAGAGAGAGAAAGAGATTAGGAAAGAGAGAAGAAGAATAAGGAAATATGAGAGGAAAAAGGTATGCACGACGCTGCCACCACCATGGGTGTCAGAGAGAGAAGAAAATAGAAAGAGAGATTCATGCATGACATTACCATCACTGTGCATGTTTAGACAGAGAGAAAGAGCAGAGAGAGAATAAAAAAGAAGGCGAAGAGGAAGAAGAAGAAGAGAGAGAAGAACACTTACAGACCGTTGCCATCACTGTGTGTGTGAGATAGAGAAGGAGAGAGAAGAAAATACACACGGTGTAGCCATCACCGTGTGTGTGAGATAGAGAAGAAGAGAGAGAAGAAAATGTACACGATGTTGCCATCGTCGTGTGTGTTGAGATAGAGAAGACGAGAGAGAAAAAAATGCACACGGCATTTCTATCGCCGTGGGTGTGAGATAGACAAGATAAAAAGAGAGAGAGGTTCATGCATGGTGTTGTCATCGCCATGCACATTAAGTCAGGGAGAAACAGAGAGAAAGATCGAGAAGAAAAAGAAAAAGAGAAAATGGGACACACACAACATTGCCATCGCCGTGTCGGTTAGAGAAAGGGAAGGAAGAAGATGACATGCACGGCTCTGCCACAACTGTGTGTGTTCATAGAGAAGAAGAGAGAAAAGCTAAGAAAAGAAGAAGAAAGAAAAGAGAAAGGAAGTAAGAGAGAGAAAAAAAGGAGAGATAAAGGGATACATGTCAAAGGAGGAGAGGAAGAGAGACATGAGAGGAGAGAAAATTACCTTATCGAAGGATATCGACCCTTTTATTCTCTCTCCTCTCTCTCTCTCTCCAAGACGCACCCACCAACTCAAAGCAAAAACACGAACTTTAATGATATTTTGAAAGTATGAGGGGCTTTAGGAAAGAACTAGAGAAGAATCGGGAACCCTTTACAATTAGGTTTAGTGTGTATTTAATGAATTGGGCCCATGCAAAAAAACTATCTCAATTGATGATAATTACAATTTACGTGAATTAAAATAAATTCTAAAAATGGGTGCAAAATGATTGTTTTGCCCTTGCCTAACAATTCATGGAATTTCAAAACAGTCCTTGTTGCTGCCCTAGAACATACGTGATCTTCCATGAATGATATGCGATTGCTTTTATGCCAATTTGTTAAAAAGATGATTGTTTTCTTGTAGGCCTCGGCATGGCCATCGATTTGATACCAACTTCAAGCCATGAATCGTGATTTTAAGCCACGATCATGTGACTTGAAATTTGGATGAATCTTGAAAACTTCGAATCGATAGTGTGCTCGTTCCTTGATCTTTCTTCATGATTTCTTCAGTGGATCACACTAAGCATGCCGTCACGATCAATTGCCAACAAACGCAGCTCAATTTCTTGTCCAGATGAAGATTTCGCATCGTTTGGGTTTTCACCGAAATCTGAATTCAAGTGATTGAAATTTATAGTAGATTTGACACCTTCGTGTGTGAAATCTGACCGTTCATCATGTGCGGGGTTCGGACCAATGGTAGCCCTGGACCTTGCACATACGATGGAATTAGTCTCGTGTCGATCCGTTATGCGACCGCCATTAATCGGCTGCTCGAGCGAGGCATGTCACTGCTGATTTTTCTGTAACTTTATTCACGGATCAACAACTTCTCTCTAGATTTCTCCCTACTCGAGCATCGTCACGGGTCGTGCCATATATCAAAACGATCGTCTTGATGAGACGAACATGTTCACAAAATTTGAGTAAGATCGGACTCCGGACAAGTGAGATATGGACCCCTGAAAGATACTGCCCGAGACTGTAAAAATAGCTACCTTTAATGGTGATTTGGTGCAGGGAGGGCACATGGGAATAGTGTGCGACCTACCCCTTTTTGGCCTTTTACTCATAACTTTGTCTAGGATTGTTCGATTAAGCTGAAACTTGACCCAAAGGGGTTTTCAACCATGTCAGATCCAATGGTGGTGGTCTCACAACAATTTGACGTACTAAAAATAGAGCTCTAGTTACAGGGTCCGTTTTAGGGTGCATGAGGCTGATTTTTTCGAAATTGTTTCTTTGTCTGCACTTCCTTAGATATGTCGGATTGTGACAAATTCACAAGTAGCCTTTTGAAGTCCTTAAGAACATTTTGACTCGTTCTTAGGAAATTCTGAGACTGTCGAGAGATCCACTGTATGTCAAGGCTTTATTGACCAGCTTCTCTTTTTATTTCGCATCGGGGACCCAAGGTGCTAAAAAATATCTTCAAACAACGGTAATGGTGTCTTAGGGAAATGAGGGGTCATGCGGAGTTGTAAGGTCATCGGTATTTGGAGGGGCATGAATAGCCATGGGGCACGGGGACCAAAACGTCACAAGGAATTGAATAGTCGCTGAGGAGACAAAGGGTCACAGGGCAGCCGATTGGTCACAGGACAACACATGTGGTGATAGGTTGCACACAACGCTCATCATGAGTGGCGGAAACCATGCCCCCACACCCACTTAGCGATCGTTCATGGATGACAGCATGTCGTACCTGGCTATGGTCATGCTCGACGATGAGTTACGCGCGACGATTGCTGCGCACAGTGTTGAGTCATGCACGACGATGGTCATACACAAAAAAGGTCACGCACGGCGCTGAATCGTGCGCGGCGATGATCACGCATGGCACTAAGTCTCGCATGGAGTTGATCATGCACGACGGTGAGTCGTACGATGTTGAGTCATGCGTGGCAATGGTCACGCATGGCGATGACCTGGGTAGGAAAAGGGTGGTGACAAATGGTAAGGCCGGGCTTATGAAGCCTGTTGGAAGCCAGGTTCTCCAGCACAACTGTGCACTCCATGTTGTTATGTGGAACGGTTCCCACTGTGAAGAGGGCGTTCTCTCCTTCATAGGCCAGTTCCTTGCCAGAAGGGTTTGCTTTGTATGTCTGATATACTCGATCTAAAACCCTTCTACCTTCCTCTAAGGCGGGTACAAGTTTTTTGCTTGTAACCGTCCTCTTATCCTCAGATGCAAGAGCAATGCTGGGACGGCTACTCTCTTTTCTTCTAATGCAAGAGAAAATTTTTTGTTTTTAACCATCATTTTATCCTTAGATGCAAGAGCAGCACTAGGGCAGCTATTCTCTTTTCTTTTGATGCAAGAGGAATATTGCATGACACATTTGTAACCTCCCTAATAATGGGCTTTTGACTTGTAACTTCTTCAATAAAAAGAATTAATCTTCGTTGAGTTGTCTTGCTTGTCTTCTTTGTACCATCATTTTAAATCTTTCTTGTTACGCATTGAGTCTTTTGAGCATGTATCAATGATAGTGTTTCTTTAGGTATTGCCCATTGATAGGGGGACATTGCCTCTTATCCATCAGGATGTGCTAGTATGTAAGCTCCATTTGGCGAGACCTCCTTGACTATGAAGGGGCCTTACCACTTAGGTTCAAACTTCCCTTTATGCCGCCCATGCATAACAATCGGTCTTTTGATGGCTAAAATCATATCCCCATGAGCGAATGAGCGAACCTTGACTGACTTGTCAAAGGCCATCTTCATTCTGCCCTAGTTGAGTTCACGATTTTGCTGAGCTTCTAACCACTTTTCATTGAGAGCATCTAACTCTTGATAACGGATCTTAACCCTCTCATCTTAGGTCAGTCCATGATGTATGGTGACACGCAATGAGGGAAGTTGAATTTCATGAGGCAAGACTGCTTCACCCCTATAAACCAGGGAATAAGGAGTGGAATTGATGGCATTTCATGTAGTGGTGTGATAGGCCCACAATGCTTCAAGAATCTTCTCATGCTAGTTCTTCTTCATCTTTGATATCGACTTCCCTAAAATACTGCACAAAGTTTTATTGAAAGCCTCAACTAGACTGTTCTCCCGAGGGTGGTACATAGTTGAGTACTTCCACTCTAAACTAAACTGGTTAACCAAGCGATCAATGTGTTGAATTTTGAATGGTGGGCCGCTGTTAGATATAATCTGGTCAAGCACCCCAAACCGGTATATGATGTGATGATGAACAAAGTTGGCCACTGTAGCTCTAGGAACATGCTTGAGTGGGACCGCCTCAGCCCATTTGGAGAAATAGTCCGTTGCAGCTATAATGAGGACATGATCCATTATAAAAGGAGGGTCGATAGGTCCTACAATGTCCATACCTCATTGTGAAAAGGACCACGATGCCACTGCAGGGTGTGAGGGCCCTGGACCCAGATGAATGAGGCTTGAGTGACTTTGGCACACCTGGCACATCTTGGCATAGCTTAAGGAGTCGGCAGTCATCGAAGGCTAATAATACTCCAATCTGTGTATCCGTTCATAGAGCTTAGGGCCGGACTGATGCAGTCAACAGATGCCTGAGTGTACTTGTTCTAATACCTTATTTACCACTTGTGTTGAGAAGAATACTGTCAAAAGACCATCTAAAGAGAGTGCCTCCTTCAAGGAGGGTGTACTTGGTAGACATCCAGTGTACATTATTATGCTCGACATGATCTTCAGGGCGTCTATTGTTCTTTATAAAATTAATGATGGGTTCTCTCCAATCTTCTACCTGCTTGACTTCCGCGCATATTGGGTCGAAGAACTCAGCTTCCCATTTTTGAACCTCAGCTCCTTGACTCCATTCCATTTCCTATTTGGTCTTAATAACTTCTTTGTGTGCTAGAAGTGCTTCGAATGGATAAGGTGGGCACTCGGGGAAGAGAATTCTCCCATCATCCGCGTCCTTCGGTTCTCAGTTCAATGTGTCTCCACTCTGCCACCTAGACAGGCATGAACCCTGGTCAGGACAATTGAATTGTAGCCTCGAGTTTTGCAAGTGCATCAACCTGTGAGTTTGACCTCCTCGGGATGTGACTAATGGATACATCGTCAAACTGAGCCATTTACGATTTTGCAAGATCGTGCTAAGGCTTGAGAGTGTCTTTTCACACTTCATAGATCCCCTTAAGGTGTTGTATCACCAACTCAGAGTCACCATAATGTTTGAGCTACTCCAAGTCTTGATCAAAATTTATCTCCAGCCCAATTATAAGGGCCTGATATTCTGCCTCGTTATGAGAACCAGCTTCGGTGAGAGAGAAGGATAGAGGAAGTACCCTCACTTTCGTTGTCATGAATACCACTCTGGCGCCTCCTTGAACAGATTGGAAATCTCTGTCGAAATACATCTCCCATGCATGAGCAAGCTCTGCACATAATTCTTCTTCATCAGGGTGGTCACTTGTACAAGATGTGCTGCGAGAAAATCAACCAGGGCTTGACCTTTGACGGCCTTTGTGGTACATATGTGATGTTGAATTCCATCGGCGATAATACCCACTTAGCAAGGCATCCCGATAGGCATGGGCGTGTCATGAGAAATTTTACGGGGTCTGCTTTTGATGTGAGCTTTACTTCATGACCAAGCAAGTAGTGGCAGAGCTTTTGTACTGCGAAGATTAGGGCCAGGCACTTCTTCACTATAGGGGGATAATTCTTCTCTACTCCTTACTTCTTACGGCTAAGATAGTACAGTGGGGTCTCTTTCCATTCATCATTGTTTTGTGCCAATAATTCCCTAAGTGTCTCGTCTAAAGCAGTCACATATAAGACGAGTGGTTTTCTTAACATCGGTGTAGAAAGAATTGGAGGGTTGAGCAAATAGTGCTTGATGTCATCAAGTGTTGCCTGGCATGATTCATCCCAGATGAATGGGGTATCCTTCTTTAACAGGTGCATAAAAGGCTTACAGTGACTGCAGAGGTTCGAGATGAGCCTGCGGATATAAGCCAGCTGCCCCTGAAGGGACCGCAGTTCTCGCAGAGTAGTTGGTAGTAGCATCTCCTAGATTGCCTTAATCTTGATTAGCTCAACTTCTAGCCTCGGTGTCTTGCAATGAATCCCAAGAACTTTCTTGAACATACACGCAGGTTCATCTTGAGCCGCTGAAGCCATAATCGTTCGAACACCTTTTCAAGGTCTCTCATATGAGCATCTTTCTCTTCAAGCATCATGTCATTGAAGATGGTCATCATTGCTCTTTGATATGTGGCACCGGCATTCTTCAATCCGAAAGGCATCATTGTGTAGCGAAAGACCCCTTTTGGAGTCAAGAATGCGGTGGCTTCCTCAATTTCTGGTGCCATCCGTACCTGATTATACCTGGAGTATCCATCCCTGAAGGAGAAGATCAGATAATGAGCATCTCCATGAACGACAATGGGAAGTCATCCTTCAGGCGAGCGATATTCAGGTCGTGAAAGTCAATGTAAACCCTAATTTGGACATTCTTCTTCTTGAATGAGACAACATTTGCCAGCGACTTTGGGTAATTGACTTCGCAAATGAACCCGCTTGCCCGAGCTTGGTCACTTCAGCATCTATCTGCATTTCGATGTGGCCAGAACCTCATTGATTTCTTCTTGACACATTTGATAGATGGATCGATGCCAAGACGGTGGACTGCAACTTGAGGATCTAAACCAGGTATCTCATGGTAATGCCAGGCAAAGACATCTTGGTTTCCTCACAGGAAGTCTGTAAAATTATCTTTCTCTTTTGACGACATATTTGTCGAGATGAAAGTGGGCCTAGGGTCGGCTTCATCTCCTAGATTTATGTCCTCGAGCTCATCAGCTGTGGCTTGACCACATTCTTCCCATTCTTTTAGGGCCTCTAGCAACTCTTCATCATTAGCTTCGATAGACTTCTTGTTAACCTCTAGTGAAGATATCCATACTCTTGTCATTTCTTCTTCTGGCTAGGCTTTGCTATGGAACATGGTTCTTGTATCCTCCTCATGCTTACCGACAAAAGGATCAACCTCGAGCAGAGTCGATGTATCCGGTCAAGACGATTCACTCTGAGGTTCTCGGGACAACTTCGACTCAGTGATTGTACGGACAACCAATGTCTCATGGGGCCTTCCTAATGTTCCCCTGTATCCACCATTAGTCTAAGTAATGTGGTAGATTGAGGATCAGGTTCAAAAGGAGGGGGTTTATTTGGTCTACTAGCTAGCCTGATTGTGCAACCGGCTTGGTTTGGGTGATTTGGGTGGATTGGGTAATAGGGATTTGAGGCTGAGGCTTAGGAGATGGTTGGGTATATGAGACAAGAGGCATCTCAGGAAATTGGAGGATGGGTGGATTGTCCAGGGTATTTGGGAAAGGAAGGAGCCCAGGGAGCTTGAGAATGGGTAAATTGTTTGGAGTAGTAGAGCGAGGAAGGAGTAGTGGACCAGGAAACTTCAAGATGCTTGGCTTTTGAGGTGGAGGTTGCAGCGTTTTCCCCGATCTCAGGCTCATTCGCCCCATGCTGGGTGATGCGTCTAAGATTTACCGCATGTGACAGACTTCCGGATAATAGAAGCTCTGCCCTCTTGATTCTCTCAGCCTCTGCTCAAAGTCGGGCTCAGGGGGCTATTGGAGTTTCTTCAGTTTTGACCTCTTATGCTTCTTTGTGGAGAAAGATGGATCTAACTTAGCTCGAGCCACCAGAGGATCAGCGACTATCATGAATCCAGCCACTTGGGCTAGCGTCTTTCTCAGTCGCCTCCGGTGCTCTATGCTTATATTTGTTCCTTCGAGCTCTCTATCAAGAGCCTCGAAGTCTGGACATTTTCGAGTTGTACAAACAAAAGACGTAGAAGAGGAAGAAGAAGAAGAAGATGAAGATGAGGGGTTAGTAAGTGAGGGACTTTTAAGGTCATTCCTCTCATCGGACCGATTTGGGTAGCTTTTTACGTCATCATCAGAGTTGGACGTGGGCAGGGAGCCTTTTTGGTCTTTCGCCTGCTTAAACCATTGGGGTACTTTTAATGTCGTCACCCTCATTGGACATGCCCCAAGTAGAAGATGGCTCAAGGACATCCTTTTGATGAGATGAGGAAGAAAGGATGGTCACGCTATGGATGAAGTCCTGTAAGGTTGGCATTGGAGGAAGAGGACTGAGATATTCTTGCTCAACCGGTAGTTGAGCTGCCCTGTTTCTCTGACGAGCAGCCCGTGGCGCCCTTCTTCTCCTGGTTTTCATTGGAAGTTCTTGATTCTTCTCGCTGGGTTTGTGAACAGCCCTAAGTTGACTAATTGCCTCTCGATTTAAGGACATGAGTCGGCTTATCCCATGGTATATTCTACATGGTTGGGAAGTGGTCGGTTCAACAAGATCTAAAGCATCAAGATATTCTTGCACTAAAGTATCCTCAAGGACGGGGTTGTTGGAAGGTATTTTTCATCAACAAGGGGTCCCCGCTCAATAATGGCTTAGCAAGTAATGGAGATTCAAACAGTCTCAGAACAACCCCAATCAGAAAGTGAGAGCACAGAAGATCACCTCGGTTTCATTGCTCATCAAGGAGTGAGAGCAACATACGATATCCCTAGTTCAACAACAATAAGAGTCCTTGAGGACGATGACCAAAAGATCCCTCTGGAAATGCTAAGAGCCATCGCAAAGGCAAGAAATCTATGAAGCTAGGGTCTAACTTGCCACAGCCTTCAGGGTAGTCTTCGTCAAACCCCCTAGCCTACATAGGGCTAAACTTTTGGGTTGGGTCACAAGCCCTCGACTGGACCCCGCTAAATGGGACCTATAGGAGATACATTGAGCATCAAAAGCAAACATGGTGTATCAGCAAACAACGTCGAGCGAAGGTTCGGAGCATTTGGCTTTCAAAAAAGGCTTGGTTCTATACGAGGCCACTATGGGACCTAGGAGAAGCTATCACTTATGTCTCGTCAAAACAATAAAAAACAATAAAAAACATCAAGGACACTATTGATCTAAAGGTTCAAGATCTACTTAAATTTCAAGTCACATGATCGTGTACCAAAGACATGATACATGGCTTAAAGTTGGTATCAAATCGATCTTCATGGTGAGCCTTATAATAAAACAATCATCTTACAATCAACCAGACACCAGAACGACCTCGGACCAACCATGCAAGATCACACAAGTCCTAGGGCAACACAGGGACTGTTTTGAAATTCCATGACTTGTTTGAAAGGGGCAAATTTGTCATTTTGCACAGTATTTTTTAATTTCTTTTAATTCAATTTAATCTTAAATTAAAACAATTAGGGTTACTTTTGATCATCCACCCATGTTTGGGGCATACTTTTGTATATACGAACCATCATTCTACGTAAAGAGAAGAAGAGGCATATACACACAAGAGAGAGTTTTCACTTAATACAAGTTTATCTTTCTTACCATTGTGGTGTCACGTTTGAGACAGAGAGTGAGGTGAGAGAAACTTTTGATCGGTACCTCTAGGGTTGGGGTAAACCTTCTCTCTCTTCTTTTTTCTTTTCTTCCTCTCTCTCTCTACTCCCCTCTTTTCTCCACTTTCTTTGTCTGAGTTCCTTGTAGAGGTCGTGCACGGTAGTGGCAGTGCCATGCATGCGTCTCCTTTGGTCCCATAGGTTGTGCATGGCAATGGAAGCGCCATGTACGAGTCCCCCTCCCCTTCTTTCATCTATCTCTTTCTTTCAGTGAAGTCTGTAGATGGTGTTGTCTATCGCCGCCCACAGACGTAGCTGTGACGTCTCGACGAAGAACCCAGAAGGCAAAGCTTATTACCGTCTATAAGGGTCTCCCTTTATTGCGCGTTTAGCGGAAACAGTGATACCTATTACCGCATACTAGAGGCTCTGGCGCCACCCATCACCGTCTGCAAGCTTCCCCTACGTGACTGGCGCCCATGATCGTTCTCCCTGCTTCCGGTGCCTATCACCATGGGACCTAGGAGAAGCTATCACTTATGCCTTGTCAAGAGCTGGCGCCGTCCATGAGGTACACATCGTCTCCTTGCATTTCCCACTGCGATGCGTATTGACGTCCAAACTTCCCCTTCTCTTTGTTGCCTTGTTCTTTCCTCTTCACTACTTTCTCCTCTCACTTGACAGAGGGTAGACCTAGCCTATCACCGACACGCTGACCTCGATTTCTAGTAGTATTGC
The DNA here is from genome assembly GCF_000471905.2 of Amborella trichopoda. Next base: position 1,401,662 of record NW_006497138.1, read on the forward strand.
CGTCGTGTTGGTCGAAAGAACCATGTCCGTCTTGCTACCACTCCGAGTCGGTAATTTATGGTTGTCATGCTAGTTTCAACCCCATGTCAAGCTGTCTTCTCTTTTTTATCTTTCACCGAACCTTGCACTTCATCGCCTTCTCATGTGAACGTGCGTTGCCCTAAGACAAGGGTGAGTCCCTTCAACCCACTTGTCTTACAAATTAACCATTGAAGTGTGCTGCAAAATAAACAAGAGGATTACAGGGCATGGGAGGAGTTTCCTAACAACTCAAGTAGCTAGAGGACTTTCTTCGTGATCTAAGAGGGTGCCCACGCGAGCCAGCCCGAGTAAGTATTGAACCCACCTAAAATTCTTCTCTCATTGGTTGGTATATCTGCCCTTGCCCTTGAGCAAGGTTCTGAGAGATAGATCTCCAATCCCTGCTTCACCCGAAACTCGAGACACGTGTCGTCAGATAGCATAGATCTTGAGGGTGAGATTGAGGCACCTAACTAGGGCTCACGGACTTGTGGGTGTTCTTTGATGACAGTGTAGGCAATGTGACCTCTTTGCACCATCTTCGCAACTATGGCTTCGAACCCATATCATTCGCATAGCTCATGGCCCCATATCTGATGGTATGGGCACCAATGATTCTCGGTTGCATTGGCAAGGCGTCTAGGCTGCCTTGCAGGCTTTGGTACAACTAGTCATTGGAGCATCATATCAAACAAAGCCTGAAGGAGATCCAATGGCACCTCATCAGAAGTGTGCGAGCCTTCGCTTTCCTCCTCTACCGTCAATGCGTGGGAAACTTCTGCTGCCGTGAATGCCTTCTTTAGCTCTTTATGCTTTATCTACTTCTAGATCAGAGCTTCAATTTTGTCCTTTAACGTGTAACATTCCTCTGTGGGGTGGTTTATCCTCCAATGATAAGCATAGTAATTCGCACGGGTGTCGAGTCCATCTTGACCAGGGAACTTAGTCTCATGATCATGTTCTGTTTCAGTAATAGTTGGATTAATGCGGGAACCCATTCCTTTTCAAAAGGGTAGACTTTGTTCTTATGCCTGGCCCAATAATCATCTCGATTAAGGTTCGCAAGTGGGGTTACCCAGTTGCATAACTGTTGTGGTTTGCCTGCCTTAGGCACTTTCGTTGTGCTTACCCCTTTGGAGAGGTCCAAAGCTTGGGAGGCAACCTTCCTTGGATCATTGACGGTGATGGCTACGCTGATTAACCCTTTTTATTGATTGCCTTAGGCGTTGGTCTGAGAACTACCATTGCCCTAGTTGTTTCCCGAGCTCGCAGACTATTGTCGTGATCTGCCATGGTGGCGTGACAGGCTTTCTATGCGCACTGACTTAAAGATCATCTCTGACATGGAGGTTGGATTGGATGCGTCAAAATGTAGAGCAATCTCAAGTCACATGTTTCGCACACAGGTCTGAACTGCTTCCTTCTCAGGTCTGAGAATAGGATGGCAAGCAGCCAAATCTCTCCATCTTGCTATGAATTGATCCACTGGTACGTCTGGTTCCTAAATCAAGGTGAGAAGCTCAATGGTTTGGACCTCTCTCTCAACCTCATAGAAGCACTGGTGGAACAGTTTCTCCGTTTCTTCCCAAGTATGTACTGAATTTGGGGGAAGCCGAGCATACCACTTAAAAGTCGGGCCATCAAGGGTACGGCTTCTGATAAAGCATTGTACCTTGCATTCTTAATATCTATCTGCTCTTTCAGCTAGCATTGGTGAAGGGCAGAATTGTCCTATGTGGCCAGAGGAGGACGGGGCATTGGAGCTGCATCATCCGAGTGATGGGAGTTAGTCTCATGATGGGATACATTGACTAGGGACAACATGCTTTTCACACGATCAATCTTCTCCAATCATCGCTCCAACCATATGTTCAAACCTATCCATGCATTCCTCCTGAGAGTCGTTAGGTTCTGTCACAACCATAACGTTAACCATTTCCTTAGAGCGGTCAATCTTAGGTGCAGTTGAAGGCTTTCGAGCTTGGCGATTCACGCGCAATAGATTAGTTAGCAAGGGTTGATCACGCCCCGACTGGTCTAGAGTCTTATTGGCCGATCACATGAGGACCTATTCTCGACGGTCTTGGGATCGCGGCTGCTGGGTGGTCGGGTCATCTTCTATGACGTTGACCACTGTGTAGGATACTCGCACTTCCTCTTCGGGTAACAAGATTCGAAGAGGTAGAAAGGGTTCTAGTGAAGAGGGTTGTCAAAACTTGCTACCCCGACTATTCGAGAGGCTTCCCTGGTCAAGATTTGCAGACCCCTGTCGTATTTAGCTTTGAGGTTTTGATAAACATCATCCCAAAACTACGATCACGACTGCAGCTCGTCGGCTCTTCTTGCACAAGAGAGAGCTGTCCCCATTCAGAGAAGCAATGGGTGCAGATCATGAATTGTGGCCAACCTGGGCTGAGGAGGACGAGTGACTTGATCTCCCATCAGGTGTTTGCCCCGAGCTTTCTTATGGCCTCCAAAGACATGACCGAGCTGATGGGGCTTGCTCAAGATGGTACTCTTACGGAATGTCTTTGCGTACTAGGGCTAGAGGTGCTTGCCCGAAAGAGAAGGGGCAGGCAAGGGAAGGATCGACTCATGACGGAGCTTGAGTCGGGAGCGAGGAGTGGCAGTTTGATAAGGTGACACGTGTACGCCCCTCAAAGAAAGATCACGGGTGACTTGGGGGTCAGCCCGGGCTCGAACAAGTGGTTTTCCTTAGGAGGATGAGAACTACGAGCAGGTGTCTTTAAGAGAATAGGTGAAGGCTTACCCCATACAGGGTGCGCTAGTGTGTGCTGAGTAGGAGGACGAGAGGGTCGTCTCCCGTGTACTCGGGTCGGGGCAGCAATAGTGTTGCCCCAAGTGCTGGGATGCACATGCATAACATGGACATGACCTAGCCTAAGGAGGCCTGATCATTGACATTGAATCGTGGTAACATAGAGGGTCCCTCGAGGTGTGGCTCAAGTGGATGATCCATGATTCTTAGGGTGTGTGCACGAGGTGGAGGCTCTAGAGTCTTTGCCTCGATGTGTCGAGGCTCTAAGCATAGAGACTCAAGGTGGTGCAAGAATGTGGGGGGTAGCCTTGCGGCGAACCAGAGAAGCAACAAGAACTTCCTTACCTTTTGTGGAGAGGGAGTGAGCAACCTTCCGACGTACCTCGATAATCCGACTGATGAGTGACTTGCTGATGATAGGGTGCATGCTATGAGTGGCAATAGACGTGCTGCCAATGTAGAGTGCTTTGGTGGGGGTTCCACTAGATCTAGGAAATGGGGAGTTAGGCACCTTTAAGTCCCTCCTCACACCTATCCAGGTCAAGACCTGAGAGCTAGACACTGAGTCTTTGCTCAGAAGGAAACTCAAGAACGAAGTTCGAGGAACTTGTTCCTGGGAGACACTCGTGAATGTTGAGATGAGAAAATCCCCGGTCCGGATAAATGGGTTAAGAAACCTCGATGCCATGTGTGTGCAGAAAGATAAAAACAAAGGAGAGCTAGCCAAATAAGGACGTTCTGATGAAGAGGTAGTAAGTCCTTAGTGGAGTCACCAAGCTGGTTAGGCGCCTCAATCTCGCCCTCTGGGTCGGGATGACCTGGTGGCACATGTCTTGGGTTTCAGGGGAACTCGAGACCTGATAAGCTTCTCTCGGGAACCTTGTTACAAAATAAGGGCAGGTATACCAACCAATGATAGAGGAATTTTAATGTGAGGCGGACACACCTCACCTGGGTCCGTGACTCACTCGGGCTGATTCACATGGGCGCCTGTTAGAACACATAAAAAATCCCCCCAATCCTATATCTAGTTTGTAATCGCCTCTGTTTGAAGACATTTTTCAGCACCATGGGTCCCCGATGTGGAATAAAAATGAGAAGTCGGTCAATAAAGCCCGACAAACAATGGAAGTTTCAAAAGTCTTAGAATGGCCTCAAAAGTGATCAAGATCTTCATAGGGACTCCAAAAAGTCTTCTGTCAAGTTTCATCACATTCCGACATGTCTAAGGCAGTGCATACTGAGAAATAGTTTTGGTAGAATCAGCCTCTAGCACCCTGAAAGGGATTCCTATAATTGGAAACCTACTTTCCATGCCTTAAACAGCTATGGGACCAATGCCATTGGATCCGACACGATTGAAAACCCTCAGGGGTCAAATTTCAGCTTAAATGAACACTCCAAGAAGATGTTATGGGTAAAAAAACAAAACAGGGAAAGCCGCACACTATTCCTGTGCGGCCACCCAGTAAGTAATCACCACTAAAGGAGCAGTCATGAATAGTGACTTGCGACACTCATATCTCACTCATCCGAGGTCAAATCATGTCCAAATTTTGTCAATATCTTTGTCTCGTCAAGACGAGTGTTTCAATATGTGGCACACCCCGTGATGACTCCCAAGCGGGAAGAAAAGCTAGACAGAAGTTGCCGATCCGTGAAGGAAGTTGTAGGAAAATTGGTACAAGCTTCGCTCGAGCTGCCAAATCACGGCACTCGGGAACCCGATCGAGATGAATCCAATTGCATTGCGTGCATAAGGTTCATAGCTATCACTAGCCCAAACTTCATGAATGATAAACGGTCAGATTTCACACATGAAGCTGATAAAGTGGCTGTAAATTTCGGAGCTGGAATTCCAGATTCTGGCCAAAGCTCAAAAGGTGTGAAATCTTCATCCGAGCACAAAATCGAGCTATGTTTGTTGCCACGCAATTGTGACAGCATGCTCAGTTTGATGTAGCAAAGAAATCATGGAAAAACATCAAGGAATGAGCACACTATCGATTCGAAGTTTGCATCATTCATCCAAATTTCAAGTAGTATGATCGTGGCTTAAAAACACGATCCATGGATCGACGTTAGTATCAAATCGATCGCCATGCCGAGTCCTATAAGAAAACAATTATCATTCGGACAAACAACCACCAGAGCAACCTCAGATCATCCATGAAAGATCACGCATGTTCTATAAGGCAGCGGCAGAGACTGTTATAGAATTTTCACAATTGTTAGAAGGGGAAAATCAGTCATTTTGTACCCTATTTTTTGATTTTATTTAATTCAGTTAAATCTTAATTTTCAACAATTAGGTTTACTTTTGATCAATCCACCCATGTTTGGGTAAAACTCTATATATATCATGTACTCTCATTGTATGAGGACTGAACTTTTCTTAATAAAATCTCCATCTTTTCTCATTGTTGGGTCACGGTTTGAGAGAGAGATGAAAGAAAGAGAAACTTTTAAGATGGTACCCCTCATCTTAAGGTAAATCTTTTTTTCTCTCTTCTCTTCTTTCTTCTCTTCTTATCTCTCTTTTTCTCTTTCTTCTGCTTGACCTGAGTTTTTTCTCAGAGGCTATGCGCGGTAGTGACATTGCCACACATGCCTCTTTCTTTATTTCTTTCCCCCTCTTGTGGTTTCACAGGTCGCCCACAGTAATGGCAACGCCATGTCGAGCTTCTTTCTTCCTCTCTTAGTTCGTCTCTATCTCTCAGTGAGGAGTGCAGACGGCCATGCTTAGTGCCGCTAGCGAGGGTCTCACCCTATTGTGTGCCTATCGCAGACGATGATGTCTATCCCCACCCACGAAGGGTCAAGGAAATACCTATCAACATTCATCGAAGTCTCTTACGCCCACTGCATATCGCAAACTGGTAAAGGGTCACGGCGGTGCCTATTGTATTCTGCAAGTTTCTTTCGCATGCTGGGCGTCTATCACTGTCCGTGAGCTTCCTTCGTGTGCTCGGTGTCTATGGTCGTCCGCAAGCTTCCTTTCGTGCGCTCGATGCCTGTCGCCATCTGTAGGTTTCTCTTGCATCCTACCGCCCACCACCGTGTGCCTCATAAGGAATATCGTCATGCGATTCGTAGGAGGCTTTTGCCATGCGCTCCACAAGAAGTCATCGCCGCCTGCGAAGGGATGTGCTACCTTCTCGTGTTGCCAATGGTGATGCCTAGCACCATCTGTAGTTCATTGCTCACCCTCTAGTCATGAGCAGCAACATTCAGCACCGTCTAAGGGCCTCGACACTATTACTCCACGGCTGTGGATGCCTAATGTAGTCGGGACCCCATCTCTTCGCCATCTCGCACCTTCTCTTCATTCTCTTCTCTTCTCACTTGACTAAGGGTAGGCTTAGTTTAGCATTACGATAGCGGTCTTGCTATCGAGCAGTATTGCCACCGTGGTTGTCCTGAGTACCATGCTCATCTTGCTGTCACCTCAAATTAGGACAGTCATATCGTCCTTGGTTTCTAGTAGTATTATTGTCGTGTTGGTCCTGAGTACCATGCCTGTCTTGCTACCACTCTGAGTCGGTCACTGTTAAGCATTCATGCTAGTATCGTCCCTTCATCAAATTCTCTTTTCTTTTCTACCATTATTTGAACCCTCCACTTCATCACCTTAACTTCACCAAATGAATGTGCATTGCCCTAAGACAACGGTGGGTCCTTCAGCCCACTTGTCAAGCAAATTAACCATCATAATATTGTGCTAAAAATAAGGAAATTGCAGGTCAAGGAAGGCAATTCCGATCCAGCTGAAGCAGCTAGGGGGGCATTCCATCATCATCTAAGAGGGCACCCACGCCAGTCTGCCCAAGTAAGTCACTGACCCAGGTGAGGTTGGGCCCCACCTCACATATCAAATTCCTCTCTCACTAATTGGGTACCTGCCCTTGTTCTGCGAACAAGGTTCCCCAGAGAGTGATATCAGTTCGGGTCATCTAAACCCGAGGCACGTGTCACCCGATCACCAAGATCTGGGTAGGCGAGATCAAGGCATCCAACCAGTTTGGTGACTCCACCGAGGACTTAATACTTCTTCATCGGTTCACTCTTGCTTGATTAGCATCATGTTTTACTTTTTGCACTATAACTCATGCCATTTGGGTTCTTCAACCCATTCATTTGAGTTGGGGATTTTCTCATCCCCACACTCGTGATCGTCTCAGGGAAGCGAGCTTCTCATGCCTCGTTCCCCACACTCCTCTTGAGTCAGGACTCCTAGTCTTAGGTTCTTTCTTGGATTGCTGCGAGAAGGGACATGAAGGTCTCGAATCCCCGCTACCTAGCCCTGGTGGACCCTCCACTAAGGCCCTTCATATTGGTGGCATACATGCGATCACATACAGTAAGCACCCTACTACTGGCAAGGCCCTTGCATGTCATATTGCTGAGGTACGCCGAAAGGCTACCCTATCCGATTTCACGAAAGGCAAGGTGGTTGTCATTGCTCCTAAGGGTCGCCGCAAGGCCACCCCCCATACTCATTCACCACCTTGAACCTCTATGCCTAGAGGATTGACATATAGAGGCGGAGATGTTGTGGCCTCCACCTCTTACACACACCTGATGGCTCGTGGTCCAACCACTCGAGCCGCACATCGGGGCAACTTTCATGCTGCCTTGAGCTTGTGTTCAGGGCTAGGCCTTATCGAGCCAAACCCTGTACGTGTCATGCATTCGCATCACACAGCTCAGGGCAACGACAGTGCTGTGCTAGCTCAAGCACACGAGGATCGACCACTTCGTTCTCCCTCTCAGCACATACAACTCCACACTGTGAGAGATGAGCTCGCACTCGATCCCTCATAGACACCACCTCGTGAGTCTCGGCCTCCTAAGGTCTAGCCGGATGACCGAGCCTGAGTTGACCCCCACATCCCCCGGAATGCTCACTCTAAAGGTGCACACGCACCGACTTTGGAGGTTCCTCCTTGATTTTGACTCAGGCATAGTCACGAGCCATATCCTTCTTCTGCTACACTTCCTTCGTCAAGCAAGCACCTCGAGACCTAGTACTCAAAGGTTTTCCCTAAGAGTACCATCTTGAGTCAGCCACCTCCAGTCAGTCATTCACTTAGAGCTCACAAGGGAACTCGGGGTAAGGGCCTGATAGTAGATAGAAGCATACATCCCCCAAGGCAGCATCCTTGATTGCCTTCTATCCTTAACCTGCACTCTTTGCCCCAACTACTTGACACGGCCCTCACATGCTCAAGAAAGACAGGACAGTCCTAATCTCAGGCTTAATTTTGGGCTGAAATCTATTGTAGTCTCAGGATCAAGCAGAAGAGAGGCCTCCAGCTCCTGACTAGAGAGGCTTCTAAGGAATTTTAGGTTACCACTCTTGATGACCTTCTGCCTCACATTCCCCTCTTCCCTCTTCGGATTCAAGAACCTGAGCAAGAAGTTTAAGATTGCTCGATTGTCACCGTCACAACAAAAGACTGAGCTGCCAAGAAGTCACTGTCCCAAGACCATCGAACCGGTCCTCACACAGTCAATGTACAAGGCTCGAGTACAGTCAGGGAACGCCGAGCCCCTTCAGACCGACTTGCCGTGTACGACTCGCCAACCCTGGCAGTCCACTACTCCACCTGGCTCTGACCCTCTAGATGAAATTGTCAGTGTCGTGGTGATCAACGAGCCGGATGACGCCCAAGAAGAGCAGATAAATAGGTTTGAGGTGATGATACAGTCCATCCTCGAAAACATGGATCACTTGGAGGCCCCCAGGCCCCCTGCTTCTTCTCCTCACATGAGGCCAACTCCCAGCCTGGAGAGGACACAACTCCATGGAAAAATTCCCAATCGATCTCCCAAGACAGCTCTGCTTGTAAACTGACATAGATGACATGGTGACATAGATGCCATGGTGACCCACATTCTCAAGATTAAGGACCTAGGCATACAAGAGGCACCGCTCTAACAAAAGCCGTATCCCTCGTACATCGACCCGGTGGCGTTTCCCCCAAACTATCAAATAGGGAAGCTCCCCTCGTTCAATGGTATTATGCCCTTGCACCAGCATACCGTTCACTTCCAAGCTGCTTGTCGAAAGACAGCAACTGACGGATGACTCCTCCTTCGTCAGTTTGTCGAAACTCTCGAAGGGCCAGCCTTCCAGTGGTATGCTCGACTACCTCCAAGCTCAGTACACACATGGCAAGAAATGGAGCAATTGCTTTACTAGAGCTTCTATGAAGTCAATAAAAACGTGGAAACCATTGAGCTTCTCACTCTGACTCAAGACCCTGGTGAGCTAGTTGACAAGTTCATCGTCCGATGGAGGGAGTTGGCAACCTATCATGCCACTCCCATGACTGAAAGAGAGGTAACTCAGACCTGCATACAAAATATGCTGCTCGAGATCTCCCTACATGTTGAGGCCTCCAATCCACCCTCCATGTCAAAGCACATTTCTAAAGAGGTTTGGGTAGAAGGTCTGTCCAAGCATCATGGTGGATCTCACCAGCAGCCCTCTAGCTTGAGAAACAACCGGGGCAATGGCAATTCTCGCTCCAACAATCAGGACAACCAGCAAAAAGCAGTGATTAGTGTGGTCGTCACCGTGACTGATACTAAGAAAGCCGTCGCTCAAACTTTAGAGCTATCCAAGGCACAAACACCTCAAGCTGGAGGCAAGCAGCAGCAATCCTATTACAGGGTCCCTCCCCCTAAAAATACAAATCACAGTGACTACTGGATCCAGTACCAGAACAAGGTGTATCCCTTTGAGAAGGAGTGGGTTCTTGCACTGCTTTGTATACTACTAGAGAAAAACATAATCCAGCTGTCGGAGGCCACACCTCAGAACAGGTTGGACAGGAGATGCATGAGAGGTACTGCACCTATCACAGGAGACTAGGCCACCCCACTCAAGTATGAGAACATCTGGTATGAGAACATGATATGAGCGAATGCACTGGCTTCCACGAGATATTGGCAAAGAAGATGCTGCAGCTCCAAGAAGTTCATGGTAGCATTGAAGGACATCCACAAGCCCCTGCGCCGCCAGTACAAGAAGACCCCCCAGCACAAGTTTAAGGAAATGCAGAGCTAGACCCTCTACAAGCCCTCTTCGAAGTGATGCTCCAACATGGTTTCGTCACACTCAAGCTTGCTAGACAACCTAAGCGTCTTGCCCTGGGTACAAAAAATCTCTGGTGCCCGTATCATCAGGTATGGAACCATGAGCTCACAGAATGCTCTAGATTTGAAGCTATAGTTACCAAGAAGGTACAAAAAGGCCACATTGTCTGTGTCATTCTCCCTTAACACTCTCAAGCTATCGCTCCTATCCAAGAGGAAATCCTACTGCAGGTCCCTTATGAGCCCGCACTAGACCCTTCAGAGCCCTCGACTTCTCAGCTCTAGGAAGACTACCATGGACGAAGTAGGCTCAAGTCCCTAAAGAGTGAGGCAGTCCACCATGCAACGGCTACTCATCAGCCCTATAGGAGGGACCAAACACCGTTCAAGGGATCCAAAAAGAGGTGAGTACCTAGGTCAGCTCACAGAAGGAAACATATTCCTCAGCCACCAGTTGAGGAAGAATTTCTCAAGCCTCTTCCTCCACTGCCGACCTTACAGGACTTCATCCCAAGCGTAGCTTGCCTTATTCCTTCTTCCTATCAACTTGAGGTCATTGAGTCATCAACTACTCGGGACTCATCCAATATGGGTGACGACACCGAAAGCACCCCACAACGGTCAGAGCTAGGGCAAGACCTAAAATACCCCCTGCACACTTCCAATTCTGGTGCTGACGTAAAACGTTGCCCAAGACATGCCAACTCCACATCTTGTTCTTCTCCTCTCTCCTCTTGTATCTCTTTTACAGGTGCAGGTTAGTAATGCAGAGACTTTGACACTCTAAATAGAGAACTCAAAGGAACCAGCATCAGTAGATTGCAGCGGAAGCGCCTAAGAAAGATGTTGGCCCAAGCGGCAGGATTCTTGATCATTGCCGACGCTCTGGCTACCCAAGCCAAATCCAAGCCATCTTCAAATTCTTATTCCCACGAGGCCTATCACATGGTTCAAGTTTATGAAGCGCCACCCATCTTGGGGAAAACACTGAGTGGCCACAGTCACGATGCCACAGACTTCACGTTCGATTTGACCCTTTCATTCCCTAGTCCGGCCAGAGACCGGAGATCTTCTCCCACATTGGAACCCTACCAGAAGTCGAAATGCTAGGATCATGGGTCTCTGCACTTGAGATTGATGAGAAGTATCCTGAATCCCTTGCCGAAGAGTTGCAGGAAGCTCCGGAAGAGTGGGAAGAAGGAGGTCAGGCCACGGCTAACGTGCTCGAAGATATAAACTTAGGGGACGAGGCCGATCTAAGGTCAACTTTCATCTCAGCAAAAATGTCTCCGAGAGAGAAAGAAAGTTATATTTCCCTCCTTCGAGCAAATCGAAACGCCTTAACTTAGAATTATCACGAGATGTCCGGTCTAGACCCTCAAAACTCTATCCATCATCTCGGTATTGACTCGTCGATCAAACCTATGAACCAAAAATCGAGAAGGTTTAGACCCTACCTTGAGATGTAGATCGATGCTAAGATGAACAAGCTCAAGCAGGCTAGATTCATACATGAAGTCAAATACCCCAGATGGTTGGCAAATGTCGTCCCAGTCAAGAAGAAAAATGGCCAAATCAGGGTTTGTATTGACTTTAGCGACCTGAACACTACCTACTCAAAGGACGACTTCCCCCTGCCATTCACTGAGATGCTTGTCGATTTCATGGCTCATTGTCGAATCCTCTCCTTCATGGATGGATATTTTGGTTATAATCAGATCAAGATGGTACTAGAGGATGAAGAGGCCACTGCATTCTTCACTCTAAAGAGTGTCTTTTTCTACACTATGATGCCTTTTGGGTGTAGGAATGCTGACACCACATACCAGCAATCCTTGACAACCATTTTCAAGGACATGATACACAAGGAAGTCTAGTGCTATGTGGATGACTTAATGGTGAAGTCTGAAGCAAAAGACGCTCACGTGGAGGACCTTAAAATGGTATTTGAGCAGCTACAACATCACCAACTCAAGATGAACCCCTTGAAATTCACCTTCGACATTGTTTGAACATATTTTTTGGCACCTTGGTCCCTGATGAAAAATAACTAAGAAGCCGATCAACAAAGCCCAACATACAATACAATTTTCAACAGTCTCATATTAGCCTTAGATTTGGTAGAGATATTCATTAGCAGTCCAAAAGGCCACCTTCTAAGTTTCATCGCAATCTGTCATGTCTAAGGAAGTGAAAACAAAGAAACAGTTTTGAAAAATTAGCCTCTAGCACCCTGAAACAGACGCTGTAAGTGGAACTATATTTTTGGTGTGTCAAACATTGGGATCACTACCATTGGATTCGAGACGATCCAAAACCCCTATTGGTTAAGTTTCGACTTAATCGGACACTTCAGGGCAATGTTATGAGTAAAACATTGAAACAAGAGGAGCCACACACTATTTCCATGTGGCTACCCTGCACCAAAGCACCATTAAAGGTGACTGTTTTCATAGTCACGGCAGTGACTTTCGAGGCCCATATCTCACCCTTCCCGAGTCGAATCATGCTTAAAATTTGTGAGCGTGTTCGTCTCATCAAGTGGAGCGTTTCGATATGTGGTACGCCCTATGACGACACTCGAGTAGGGAGAAAAGCTAGAGAGAAGTTGCTGATCCATGAAGAAGTTGAAGAAAATTTAGTAGCGAAACGACTCGCTCGAGCAATTAAATCACGACGTCGGTACATCGGATCGATGTGAAACCCATTCCATTTTGTGCCTAAGTTCTAAGGCTACCATTGATCCAAACCACGCACATGATGAACGGCTGGATTTTGCACACGAAGGCGATGAAGTGACTGTAAATTTCGGTCACAACCCAAAAGTTGTGAAATCCTCGTTTCAGCTCTAAATCGTGTCCCATATGTTGTCAGGTGATCGTGACGGCATGTTCAGCCCAATACAGTGAAGAAATCACATAAAAACATAAAGGAACGAGTGTACTATCGATCCAAATTTTTCAAGATTCATCCAAATTTCAAGCCTTATGATCGTGACCTAAAAACACAATTCATGCTCGAAGTTGGTATCAAAGTGATGGCCATAACGAGACCTACAAGAAAACAATCATCTTTCGATCAAACGGGCATCAAAGCAACCCCAGATCAGTCACAAAAGATCACACAAGTTCTCGGGTAGCAGCAGGGGCTATTTTGAAATTCCATCTATTGTTAGGCAGGGGTAAAACAGTCCTTTTACACCCATTCAATTAAATTGTAATTATCATCAATTAAGCAAGTTTTTTGGTATCCACCCGTGTTTGAGCCCAATTCTATATAAACATGCAATGCTTAATTGTAAAAGGATATTTGGTTCACTCTTCAACCATTCAATAAAGATTTCAATTCTTACTTAAGTTCATGGGTGCATCTTGTAGAGAGAGAGAGGAGAGAGAAGAAAAGGGTCGATATCTTTTGATATGGTTATTTTCTCTCTCCTCTTTTATTTCTCATCTATATCTCACCTCGTCTTTTCCCTCTCATCTCTATCCCTTTCTCTTTCTCTCTCTTCTTTTCTCTCTCATCTCTATCCCTTTCTCTTTCTCTCTCTTCTTTTCTCTCTCATCTTTATCCCTTTCTCTTTCTCTCTCTTCTTTTCTCTCTCATCTCTATCCCTTTCTCTTTCTCTCTCTTCTTTTCTCTCTCATCTCTCCCTTTTCTTTCCTTCTTTCATCTTTATCTCTTTCTCTCTCTTCGTCTGACCTATCAAGTCTCTCTTTATCTGCTCTTCTTTCTTTTCTCTATTCACCAATGGCAAACCTCTTGCCGAGTGTGATGTCTTCTTATTTCTAAGACACAAACAGTGAGCCGGGCCTTAGCTCGAGTGGCGGGTCGGGCCTTTGTCAAAATTATCTCTCTTATCTCTTCTGTCATAACCGACGCAAGCCAAGTGTCGCCAGTGTTTGCTCTCTCCATCTTCACTTCTGTTACAATTGACGCAAGCCTAGCGCTTCCTTTATTCTTTCTCTCTTCTGCCATAGGGGTGCAAGCTTATCACCACCTGTGTTCCTTCTCTCTCTCTTGCTTCTGTCACAGACGGTCGAAGCATATCGCCACCTGTGTTCTCTCTTTCTTCTTCCTCATGTCACAGCCGGCAAAAGGATGTTGCCGTTTGTGTTTCCTCCTCAATTTTCTTCCTCACGTCATAGCCAGCAGAAGCCATCGCCGTCTATGTCTTCTTTCTCCCCATCTCATTGCCACTTGTGGTCTTTCTCTTTCTTCTTCGCCACGTCATTGCCAGCGGAAGCCATCACCGTCTAAGTCTTCTTTCTCCCCATCTCATCAGTTCCTGCGTCTCTTCTTCCTTCTCCTTACTCATCACAGCCGGTGAAGATGCAGCGCCGTTTAATTTTTCTCTCCTTCCCTCATTGCCTTCTATGTCTGTCTTTACCTTTTCTTTTCCCTCTATCCTCTCTCACTCTTTTCTTCTCCTTTCTTTCTCTTTCTCCCCTTCTTTCTATTATCTTCTTCTTCTCTTATCCTTCTTCTTTTCTCTCTCTCTCTCTGATCTCTCTATTCTTTCTTTTACTCTTTCGTTTGATTAAGAGGGGTCGAGACTGACTTTCCATGGTAGTTCTGTCGTTTAACCGTAATGTCATTGTGTCGGTCAGAATTACTATGCCCGATTTATTGCCACGATATACTAACCATTGTGTCTAGCTAGTCGGTATTCTTACTGTTGTCTAGTAGTAATTTTGTTGAGCCGGTTTGAGTCACCGAGCCCAATTTACTACCACGTCAGGTCAATTCCTTACTATTTAGTCATTGCGTTAGTCCTACCATCTGATCAGATTCTTTTATTCCTAATCTTCCTTCTCTCACTCTTCTCCTCCTCTTTTTTTGATTGTGCATGCTCGTGTACATTCCGCAAAGGCGTGGTGGGGTCCCTTGACCCAATTGTCTTATAACATTTGTCATATATGTGTGATTACATAAACAGGAGAATACAGGCCAAGGGAGGCGATTTCGAACCAGTTTTACGACTAGGGGGCTTTCTTCGTGATCTAAGAGGGCACCCACACGAGCCAGTCCAAGTAAGTTCTGAACCCACCTTAAATTCCTCTCTCATCGATTGGTCTACCTGCCCTTGTTTTTTAACAAGGTTCCTAAGAGAGCGATCTCAATTCTCGGGTTCCTAGACAACCTTAAGAAACCCTAAGGAGATCAAAGAAGATGCAAGGGTAAAAAAATTTTAAACTGCAAAACCTCTGAAGTTAAGTGGCATGGCCAGAAAATTCAACTCGAGTTTCAAGCTTGTGTAACTCAACGACATCAGACGTCGAAAACCCTGGGAGGAAAAATGCCCCAGATGGGTGAGCTCAATGAGCGTAATGACTTGGAGGGATAGTTGGTGTGCCCTCTGACCACGTGACCTTATGACAAAATCTTTGATGTTCACCTGTCCCTCGAAGGATAGGGAACGCCAGAGTGTCTACTTCTTTGCCACTCACCTATCCCTCGATGGACAGGGAGTGCCAAAGAGGAGAAACTGTAGACATACCATTTTAAATCTAGAAAATTCTATGGTTTCCTGAACCCTTAGGATCACAATTAACCTAGTAAACCCAAATCCATATTTCACACAACCTACCTTGTGACCCAGAACCAGTCTATTTGCCCGGAACCCTGTAGAAACCCTGTTTTGGCCCAAATTTTTGTAAACACCCTATTTTACTAAAATATTAATTAAAAATAGTAAAAATATTTTTTTTGACCCAAATTTTCTCTGAGAGCTTCACAAGAGGCCGAGGAACACACCAGAAGTAAAAAATATCAATTTGGACTAAATTAGTGTGTACGACATGGGGCATTCCACCCAGCCTTAGGCGACATAGGGCATGCAGCCCAGGTGGCACAGGGCGTGCCGCCAAGGTGACACGACCCGTGCTGCCTATGCGACACGACCTATACTGCCTATGCAACATGACCCATGCCTCCCAGGGACATGACCCATGCCGCCCGGGTGACATGACCCATGCCACTGAGGTCTGTGACTCTCAAAAGTTTACGTTTTGATTAGGGATTTTCTTGTTACCCGTGCTTATCTTGCCAAACGAGTTTTGACCCCTATAAGGCCTCTTTTTGTGGTCATTTGATGGGAAAAATGGAGAGAGAGAGAAAAACCTATATAGAGAGAAAAACCCTAGGATAGAGATAGAAAACTCATAAAGACGAGAAACCCTAAGGATAGCTTATGGAAACTCCCAGCCTCCTGGAAGTTCAACCCTTAAGCCTGAGAGAGCCTAGATAAAAGACACTTAGAACCATCTATAGGGCACAACCACCCTACATTGAAGAGATTTGTTGTTTAATATCTGGATCAGAGAGACAACATAGGACCGGTTATGATATGGGTGAGACTTAGAAGGCTCGGGAGTCCCGAGCTGTCCGGCCCGGTTCGGTATCCTTTTTTTCCATTTTATCTCTTTTACTTTTATTGTTTTCAATTTATTTTGATCTGTTGGTTTACTTCAAAATCGTATTTTGTAATGTCTTGGATCATGCTGGCTCTGCCATAGATCTGAGAGTAGATCTGCTCGTTTCATGGTAGATCTGGCCTCAGATTTGAATTTGATTTGTCTCACTTTCTTTACCATGTTTTTTTCATGAGTTTAATGTGTCAGATCCGAGAGATCTTCATTGGAAGATCTGTTTGATTTTGCATCACACACACTTATCGAGCAACATAGGGACTTTAAGCCTGAGAAATCCTGGTGGCCTCCTGAGCTTGAGCTCAAGCATCGACTGAAAGAGTTGAGAAGGCAAAGCTTCCACTCTCACGAAGCATGTCACATGGTGCAGATCTTTGAAGGAGCTGTCCAAATTGACCTATGGTCAGGGAGGAAGTTGTAGCCACTCATGGAGAAACCTCAGCAGCCCAGACTCTTGAAGTATCCTGGTCCGCCACTCATCCCATACCTAAATACTGCAACCAATCCACCACCACTTCTTAAATACCAAGGACCACCATTGGTTCCATGCACCAAACCATCTTTAGAACCTCAACCTCCATCAACCTCCACTCTGCCAACACATACTCTTATTACCCAATCTAACCAATCTACAATGAACTCGGCCGCACGACCTGGCTAGTCGACACCAAATCTGATTACGCAACCTTTTCCTACCCAATCCATACAACCTCTCCAATCCATGCTTGCTGCACAACAAAGTCAATCGGTACCCCAGAGCAGCTTTCCACCACTTAAGCCTACCCCACAACTTTCCATACCACCCAGACTCGTGGCAGAAAGGGTTGACGATGACGAGGTCAAGTATGACATGGTTGGGCACCTGAGGAAGCTCCCTACCCTTCTCAATGTCTATGATGCCCTTATGTTCTCGAAAGGCTACCATATGGCCCTCGTCGAAGCTCTCTCCTGCCTCGTGGTATATGATACTAAAATAGAGCTCATCAAAGTAGACCCTACAATCCTAAATAACTGTTTGGCTGTCAGCTTCTCCGATGACGACCTTCAATTGGGTTGAAAGTTCTAGAACTGACCACACTTTGTAACTGACGAGTTGCATGCGTGTCCCATCAGCCAAATTATGTTGGATGGGGGATCAGCAGTTAATCTCATCTCGAGAAGAACTCTTGTTACCTAGGGTTGGGATCTGATGACCTCACACCGACGAACATCATAGTTTAAGGGTTCAATCAGTCAAGAGAAAAACCGACCAGTATTATTCACCTCCTTCTCAAGATCAGTGAATTAAACAATTATGCTCAATTCTACGTGATCGACATTAACACCTCTTACAACATCCTCCTTGGTTGCCCTTGGATGCAAGACCAAGGGGTGGTTCCATCCACGCTTCATCAATTCTTTAAGTACAGCTGGGATGGAAGGCAGTACATAGTCTAAGCTGATGAAAGACCATTCCTCATCGTTGAGACGCATTATGCTGATGCAAAGTAGTACTTTGCAGATCCGGTATCAACTCGAGGACCTGAGGACGACGACCGAAGATCTGTAAGAAAGACAAAAGCATCCTTACATGAGGATGTAGAAGACGTAGGAAGGCAGCTCTCAGGCATGCTTAAAGAAGAAGAGAGAAATGACAAGATTCTCCTTCTAACCTCTATTCACCCCAACACTCCATTCCCTCTCCTGGAACCATTACCTGCTTCCCCTGAAGTTGAGGCTCTCCCCTCCTCTCCCAGTTCAGAGTCATCCATGCTGGTTGTCGAACCAGTGACTATCGTTGAGCCCGAGGAGGTCATGGGAGTAGATGCTCTGGCACCAAGAGTCTAGTACACGTTAGATCGTCATAAGATTTTGCACATCCCCGTTTCCCTTCTTGAAGCGAAAGGATTAAAGAGAATTGCAAAATCCACTCAAGCTGACTGCAAGGTTTTGTACATCCCATCCTCTTTAAAGGGAGAGGTTTATACATCTTTCAACCAAGGGACAACCTACTCATGCAGTTCCCAATGAGTCTTGCATTTCCCAGAAGTTCCAAAAAAGAGGGAGTCAGTCTAGCAGTCAGTTAATGCCCCCATTCTGCCAGTCCATGTCACAACCCCGCCGCCTGACCCCTAACAAAACACAACCACAACAAAAAGCTTGATAAACTAAAATCAAATTAAATACAATCTCTTAAGTGTTACAAATTTCCCTAGGCACTAAAGGCCCAACAACAAAAATACATAGCTTCACAACAAAACAACTACATGGCCAAGTGCCATATAGCACCTAAAATCAAAAGATAGCTTTCTCGTCAAGTGCAGGTCTTCAATTGCCAGTCACGATCACCAACTCGCCCATCCTCCACCAGAGGCTATCGCTATACAAGACTAAAAATTGAAGGAATGAGCTATAAAGCCCAATAAGTATATCAAGGTGCCATGTATCCCAGCCTAGACAACAATTCAAAACCATATACAATATTCACACAGGTATCATACATAGAGTCATGTGTCACAATTATATTTAGCTATGTGTCATTAGTGATTCCTTTCATGATGGAACGATCACAATTCGGATATCATATCATTCAAGTAGGGGCATTAAAATGGAGATCTGACATCATATAAAATCTTTCCATCATGAGCATCATAAGAGATCAACATAATTATAATTTGCCAAGTATAACAAGCACAAACAAGATTAGGAGATACTAACAAACTCACTCCCTAAATCACCTACTCTCGAAGTAGAAGCCCTATTCATCAGGCTAAGCCAATCCCATTGTTTAGGACTTCTACCATCACTCAGGAGGGAAGACAATGACAAGTGGATGACCCACTTCGTAATACCTTCACACGCACACACACAGTCCCCAGCATGCTTTAGGGCTTTTGATTGGCAGAGTCCTTGTAAGACACGACCCTCAATGGTTCTCTAGCTGGAGGGAATTACACTACTAATGGATGACCCATTCAATAGTGTCATATACACATAAGGGGGGGCGCGACCCAACCTGACATACAAAATTCATCCTAACTCCCATCCTATCATAGGGAACCGGAGAGGTCATAAATCAAGCAATGCAATATGCTGAAAGCATGACAGTCACATATCAATGGCCATGCAATACACTAAAAGCATGTCAATCACTCAACATAGCTGACCATACATGTCATATTCCCATAATATCAGAGAATATCTCAATATTTATATTACTATCATATTACATCACTGTCACATCACATTACACTACCAACAGATGACCCGTTGCAATAGTACCAATTATCAAAGCACAGTACGGCCATACATTCTGCTCAAAGCATGCCGACAGAATCACATATTACTTAACTTGCCTTAGAATCACGCACACATATCACTTACATAGCCCTTACCTCAGAATTATGTGCACATATCACTACAGAAGATGTATCATAGTCCTGTCTTATTACAACCATGCACTTTCAATATTTCACAAGCATTCAATATTTCATAAGCATTCACTATTTCATAAGCATGTATTAATACAACCATGCTCTTTCAATATTTCACAAGCATTCAATATTTTATAAGCCTTCACTATTTCATAAGCATGTCTTATTACAATCATGCTCTTCAATATTTCACAAGCATTCAATATTTCATAAGCATTCACTATTTCATAAGAATGTCTTAGTACAACCATGCTCTTTCAATATTTCACAAGCATTCAATATTTCATAAGAATTCAGTATTTCATAAGCATGTCTTATTACAACCATGCTCTTTCAATATTTCATAATAGAGCAGAAATTTATGTGTAATCGTCTCTAAGAAAAATGAGCATAGTTTCCCCTCCATAGGGAATCTAATCATGGTTCCAAAATATGTTTTGAGGTAGACTCATTCATATTTCATTTAAAAGTGGCTTTACTTCAATCTGACATGACTTGGTCATTAAACTATTCAATATAAGACATGCAACAGTTCTGAAAATTCCCTGCATTCACAACAGTGACCTATTCATAGGAAAAGGAGCATAATTTCCAAACCATAGAGAATTTTGGCATAGTTCCAAAACCATTTCGGAAGTAGACTCACTCATCCTTTATTAAAAGGTAGTTTGAGCTCATTTGGACCTGATCTGGTTAGTAAACTGTTCATTATAAAATATGTAACAGTTCTGAAAATTCCCTGCAGTCATAACAGTGACACCTTCATAGAAAATTGAGCATAATTTCCCAACTATACAAAATTTCGGCTTGGTTCCAGAAATATTTTTGAATTATACTCACTCATATTTCATTCAAAACTTATTTGAGCTTATTCAGATAACATTTGGCTAATAAACAGTCTTATACAAACCAGTAAAGTTTCTAGAATTTCATGTTACAAGTTTGGCAAGTTTTAGGAAATGAATCATAACGTTTTAATCAAAGGAAATATTGACATGGGGTCTTTTCCCAATGAAAATAAACTCTAAGGGGTATTTCTTAATGCTTAAACAACAGACGAATTCTTAATGCTTAAACAACTGCTCCAAAGTGAGCCATAATTCTGTCAAAACAGAGTGTGTCCATAATAAAATTTCAGGAACATATTTACACAATTACAGCCATTTTCCTACTAGATTGTTCATACTTTAACAAACAAAGAGAATGTATCAAGCAAAGCACGCACGACAGTACTCTCTCTTCTGGCGCGCATGACAACACTCTCTCTCTTTTGGCACGTACGGAAACAATCTCTCTCTTCTAGCATGCATGACAGTTCCTTCTCTTCTGGTGCGCACAGTAGCCAATCACGTGCTGGTGACTTGCCGATGCACTTCAACATGCCGGACAGTTCTAATCCTTACATCATCCCCCGCTTAAAAAGGATTTTTTCCTCAAAATCATATGCTTGATCATCAAATAAATAGAGGGGGGGGACGAGGTCTAAAAGTGGCACTCTTACCCCAAACAATGTACTAAGGCATGAGCACACAGAACCAACCTATGCCCAAGAGGATGACAAAATCCTAAGCATCCAAAAGAATCCAATTTATGAGAAAGACTCTACCTCCCATCTGTATCACACAGTACCTAAACTCTAAGCCAGTCACGAAAAAGTTCCTCAAGTAGGTGGGCACAAACTAAGGCATGATCAAGAAGTGCAAATTCAATGATTAGGTAACATACAAAATAAGATGCTATGAAAGAGTGAGAAGAAATTAGGAGCTATCGCATTTCTAGCTTCTCTACCATAAACAAAGAGCTTAACTGAGGTAGAAGCCTTTGCCTCCTGCACTGTGAATGCAAAGACCCGACTTTGAGTCTTTGGCTTAGACTTGTTCCTCATCAGGGGACAATCCTTAAACAGATGGCCTCCCTTGCCACACTTGAAGCAGGCGTTCATCTTCAGCTAGCACTCGAAAGCCGTAAGACTAGGCTTCCCACAAGAATCACAGTGCACCAGCTGGTTTTGCTTGACATCGCTCTGGAAGGTCTTTTGGGCCTTACTATTTTCCCAATTTCCTCTTTCTAAAAAACCTCTCTGAGGTGGAGGCCTCACCATCTGCTTCTTCCTCCTCAGCTGGTACTCCTCACAGCCTTTATTTATTTTCATAGCGAGGTCCACCAATGGGGAGAACGTCTTAAGGTTGGTTGATATCACTCTCCCTTGAATATCTAGCCTAAGGCCCATCTGAAATTTGCTTGCCTTACGTGCCTCTGTGTTAATGATATGTGGCGCATAGCGGGAGAGCTCTACAAGCTTGGCTACACATTGTTCTGCCGTTAGTCTGCCTTATTGTAGCTTAATAAACTCGACTTCTTTCCTCTCTCTAACGGAATCAGGAAAATGCGTCTCATCAAATGCTATTAGGAAGTTTTCTTGGGTGGCCTCAGTCCCTATCTCCCTCCACGACTGTTTCACCGAACTCCACCGATGGTCGGCTTCCCTTCTAACATAACTTTCTGCTTATCAAAACAATGTAAGACATCCAAGACCTTCTCGACTTTCCTCCTCCATCTTTCGGCTTTTTCTACTCCTCCATGCTCCGAGAATGCTGGAGGTCCCAGTCTCTTAAATCTCTCAATCAGACCACTATCTGCCCGGTCTAGGGTAGGGGTAGCTAGGGCTAGCATATAATCTTTCATAACTTGAGTCATGGCCCCCAGTGTCTTAAAGAATTCTTTGAAGGCTTTAGTGTTCTCATTATTAGAACTCGCACTGTTGGCACGAGTCCTCGTCATCTTGACTTAAAACAGGAACACTCAGTTACTAGCCTAAAACTATTCTAAGGACAGTTCTAAGACTCTTTAGGCCAAGAATCCTAACCTGGCTACTCTGATACCATAACTGTCATGACCCCGTCCCTAGACCCCTACCGTACTTGCCGGAGGGTAATAGAGTGCGGGACCGTGATCCAGGGTAGCGAATGTCATTCAGGTGGGAGTGTGCTCAATGCCTTAGAAAAGCGATAATCAAAGCAAACTAAGAAAAAAAAACAAAACTCCAAATACAACGATAACAAAAAGCTTGATAAACTAAAACCAAATTAAATACAATTTCCAGAGTGTTACAAATTGTCCAAGGCACCAAAGGCCCAAAAACAAAAATACATAGCTTCACAACAAAACAACTATATGACCAACTGCCATCTAACACCTGCAATCAAAAGGGAGCTTTTTCGTTAAGTGCAGGTCTTCAATCGCCAGTCACGATCACCAACTCGCCCATCCTCTACCCATGACTATCACTCTACAAGAATGAACATTGAAGGAATGAGCTGTAAAGCCCACTAAGTAGATCAAGGTGTCATGTATACCTACACAATAATTCATAACCATACACAAGATGCACACAGGTATCATACATAGATTAATATGTCACAATTATATCTAGCTATGTGTTGTAGGTGATTCCTTTCATGATGGAGCGATCAAAATTCGGATATCATATCATTCAAGTATGGGCATTAAAAAAGAGATCGGACAAACCATCATGAGAATCATACGATAGCAACATAATTATAATTTGGCAAGTATAACAAGCATAAACAAGATTAGGACATACAAACAAACTCACTTCCTAACTCACCTACTCCCGAAGTAGAAGCCCCATTCATCAGGTCAAGCCAATCCTATTGTTTAGGACTTCCACCATCACTCAGGAGGGAAGACAATGATAAGTAGATGACCCACTTCGTAATACCTTCACACGCATACATACAGTCTCCAACACGTTTTGGGGCTTTTAATATGTGGAGGCCTTACAAGACACGACCCTCAATGGTTCTCTAGTTGGAGAGCGCTACCCTACCAATGGATGACCCATTGCATAGTGCCATATACACATAATGGGGGACACGACCCAACCCAACATACAGAATTCATCCTAGCTCCCATCTTATCATAGGGAACCGAAGAGGTCACAAGTCAGGCAATGTAATACGTTGAAAGCATGCCAATCAGTCACATATCAATGGCCATACAATACGCTCAAAGCATGCCAATCTGTCACATATGAATGGCCATGAAATACTCTGAAAGCATGCCAATCAGTCACATATCACATAGTTGACCATACATGTCATATTCCCATCATATCAAAGCATATCTCAATATTCACATTACTATCATATTACATCACTATCACATCACATTACACTACCAACAGATGTCCCGTTGCGTAGTACCATTTATCAGAGCACACTACGGCCATGCAATACACTCAAATCATGCTGACAGAATCACATATCACTTAACTTGCCTCAGAATCATGCACACATTACATTGCACTTACCTCAAAATTATGCGCATATATCACTACAGAACATGTATCATAGCCATGTCTTATTACAACCAAGCACTTTCAATATTTGACATGCATTCAATACTTCATAACAATTCACTATTTCATAAGCATGTCTTATTACAACCATGAACTTTCAATATTTCACAAGCATTCACTAGTTCATAAGAATTCACTAGTTCATAAGCATGAATTATGACAATCATGCTCTTTCAATATTTTGCAAGCATTCAATATTTCATAAGCACGTCTTATTACAACCGTGCTCTTTCAATATTACACAAGAGTTAAATATTTTATAAGAATTCACTATTTC
Organism: Amborella trichopoda; assembly: GCF_000471905.2. Next base: position 1,426,068 of record NW_006497138.1, read on the forward strand.
ATAAGCATATCTTATTACATCAATGCTCTTTCTATATTTTATAACAGAGCAAAAATTTCAGTGTAACTGTCCCTTAGAAAAATGAGCGTAGTTTCCCCTACATAGGGAATTTGAGCATGGCTCCAAAATTATTTTTGAGGTAGACTCACTCATATTTCATTTTAAAGTTGTTTAGAGTCAATTTGACATGATTTGATCATTAAACTATTCAATATAAAACATGTAACCATTTTTGAAATTCCCTGCATTCACAACAGTGACCTATTCAAAGAAAAATGAGCATAATTTCCAAACCACATAGATTTTTGGCATAGTTCCAAAACCATTTTCAAAGTAGACTCAGTAATACTTTATTAAAATTAGTTTGAGATCATTTGGATCTTATTTGATCAGTAAATAGTTCATTACAAAATATGTAACAATTCTGGAAATTCCCTACAATCATAACAGTGACACCTTCATAGAAAAATGATTATAATTTCCCAACCATAGAGAATTTCGGCATGGTTCCCAAACCATTTTTGAAGTAGATTCAGCATATTTTATTAAAAAGTGGTTGAAACTTATTTGGATACCATTTGTCTAGTGAACAGTCTTATACAAAAACATGTAAAGTATCTGGAATTTCTTGTTACAATTTTGGCATGTTTTAGGAATTGGCTCATAACATTTTAATAAAAAGCGATATTATTTGGGGTCTTTTCCCCCTGAAAAAAGACTCCAAGAGTTATTTCCCCATAAAATTTCATAGTTGACAGATGAATTCTTAATGCTCAAACGTGAGCCATAATTCTGGAAAAACAGAGTGTGTCCTTAACCAAAGTTTAGGAACATATTTCTACATTTACATCCATTTTCATACTAGATGGTCCATACTTTATCAAACAACAAACATCCATCAAGCAAAGCACCAAACATGAATCTTGAATCCACTCACAGTACTATTATGACTCAAATGCACTTTCAAAAGGTTAAGCACCAAGGATGGTGGGTTTGAGGTCACAAGTTCTCAGAACTAAGGAGCTGGGCGTGAGAGAGAGAGAGAGAGAGGGAAAAGGCTTAAGGAAAGGTGAAAACGGATTTAAATAGACCAAAGGGAGAAGGTCTTAGCAAGTGGCAGCATGCAAGGGCCAAGTTTCATGAAAAGGACATGCAGGTGAAACTTGACACACAAGGAGCATGCAAACAATCATGGGAAAAACTGTGCTCGACGACAACACATTCTGCTGCTCACGGTAGCACCTCACGGGCATGGCAGCACTCTCTCTTCTAGCGTGCATGGTAGCACTCTCTATCATTTGGCACGCACGACAACACTCTCTCTCTCTTTTGGCACACACAACAACACTCTCTCTTCTGATGTGCACAACACCCTCTCTCTTCTGGCATGCACGGTAGCACTCTCTCTCTTCTGGCATGCACGGCAACACTCTCTCTTCTGACGTGCACGACATCTCTCTCTCTCATCTAGCACGTATGGCAGAACTCTCTCTTTTGGCACGCACGTCAGTGCCTGCTCTTCTAACACGCACTATGGCCTAACACGTGTCGGCAACTTGCCAACGCACTTCAACACGCCTGACAGTCTTGGCCCTTACACTCCATTACTCAGATCAGACAGCTATTGCTGATCTAAGAAGGAAGGCCGAGGACCTTCAAGATCAATCGAAGGCCATAAGAAAAGGGAAAGCCAAGATGGAAGAAGCCCCTTTGACCACTTCAAGACCATTGGCAGGGTTCGTGCCGGAGGTCAGGAGCCATGACGAAAGTGGGACTCCAAAATCCTTATCTCATCCGAAGGCCAAAACCTCTGCTAACTGGAGCCTCTACAGTTAGCAGGCTCATCACATCATGAGAATGATGGATTATAAGCCCCTGACCAATCAGAGACTAAAAGGTGGAAAGGAAATCGCTCCCTTAGAGGTAATGGAAGTCGTTGCTGCTCAACACACAACGAGAAGAGGAATCAGGTATTCTACCTCCTCTCATCTTTCTCAATAAAAAGATGGACATGATGGAAACCTGAAAGGGCATCATGGACAAAGCGTCAAGAGACAAAAAAGAAAAAGAAAAAAGAATAAGAAAAAGAAAAATGATGGTTCACAATAGCACCATCAGCTATCGTGGGAAAAAGTCATCAAATAAAAGATGGGCACAATGAAAACCCGAAGGGCATCGTGAGAAAAAGAAAGAGAAAATGGCAGACGTGGTGTGAAAACCAAAGGCAAAAGCACCACAAAAAATTTCTTTCCGGAGCCATTCGAAAACCAGAAATGGTGCACACCTCAAGGACACCTCAAGGACTTAAATGAAAACCTGAGAGGGCATTTAAGTCAAAAGGCATGTATGAGGGCAAACGCGTCTACAAGGAGGGCCCATAATAGCTTGCAGTCCCCTGGAAGGCAATGATGAAATTACAAAGCATGATTAGACTCAAGCGAAAGCAAAAGAGGCATGTCATTCATGTAAGAAAAATTTGTGTACGAGTATCTGTACACAATCAAAAGAGAAAGCATAAAAGAGGAAAAGGGAGTGAAGCCTCTTTTAGAACTGATCGATAAGCTCATCGATCTTCGCCTTGGCTCTCTCAAGCTCTACCTTGGCCCCTTGTGCACACCCCTTAAGCTCAACGAATGCACTTGCCTCTTGCTTCATGGAAGTAGGCCCTGACTCGAGGATGCAAGTGAGTCCTGACAGCTCATTAGCCAGGGCATTATCCTCGGCACTCCATCGAGGCATCTTCTCCTCAAGCTCCATGAACTCGTCCTTCAGCCTCAAGATCTCTGCCTTTATGTCCTTCATCCTGACAGAGTGGGCTTCCACCTCCTTACTAAGGTCAGATTTTCAAGAAGGTAGAACAATCATCTTTTGTGCACATGCGTCCATCTCTTCATGACGATGCACCAATGAGGCTTTCAAATAGGAACCTCAAACTCTCACCTCTGCCTTCACTCTCCAGCCTTCCATTTCATTCAAGGCAGCATCAATATAGGAGAAAACTTCCTTCGCATCACCTAGATCACTCATCGTAAGGGCACAGTGCCGCAACTTGATGACTGCATGACCAAGTTCTACAAAGGGCCACTCTTTTAACCGTTGAAGAACTAGGTGGAGCATGTCCACGTTCATGCCGGAGTCCCCGTTAAAAACAATCTTGGACAAGGGTGAGCTAGGAGGTGAGGTCACTAAAGTAACCTTAGCTACGAGAGCTGAGGTTAAAGGAACGATGGCCATAGTTGTGGCTGCCTTTGGAAGCTTGAATTCGAAGCCCGGATTGCCAAACTCCTTAGGCTCTAATCGATTCTCAACATTTGATGATAAGAGAACCAAGACCTCTGCCACATCACCAGTAGCATCTGCCCTAGGTTGCTCACACCACTGGTCGCAAACTTGAGTAGTGCTTGGAACTTCATCACCCACACCACCGGTCGCATCACTCAGGGTAGCTGCCTCATAATGCTCAAGTGCCTCATCGACACCAAGCTCCTCCCCTTGAACAATAGGGCCTTCCTCAGCAGCCCCACTAGTATCTTCCCTTGCCTCTACTAATTGTGAAGGGGTGCTCTCTCCTAGACAAGGGACCAAGTCCAAACTTTCCCTCCTTGGGGAGGGTGGAACTGGTGTTAGTTCATGCACTAGCTCGACTGTCACCGGAGCCACCTCTTGAACCGGTGATGCCACGCAAGGATCAGGGATCACCTCCTGATCTGAAGGAACAGTGAGGAGCTCAGAGACGCTAAAATCATTGCCTTGAGCCTCTGAAGCAGTGGGGGATGGAGCACTAGTTATTAGCTCAGGCACAACATATGGCCTAGCTAGCCTAACACTCTTGTGCCTCAGGGCAGGCTCTGTAACAAGCTCAGATTCAAAAGCATCTACATGCGGATATCATTTCCCCCTCTTCTTTCCCCCTTTAGAGGTTGCAGGTTTCCTTAAGGTCAGGCCATGTGAAGAACCCGTGGCAGGGGCACTATATGGACCACTCTCTATGAGGCCATTCAAATCCTAGACCGGATGCCCTTCCCTACCTAAAACCATGCGACCTTCGTCCCGCTCAAAGATGGAAGTCAGGATGTCAAAAAGGTTCCCCATATTTTCTTTCAAAGCAAGCACTTGCAGTGACGTCTTGTCCGCCGCTATCTCCCGTGGCACTCCAAGTTGTTCCCAGCCTTGGGGGTAATCCAGTTCAAAATATCGATCAAAAGGAGGGGGCTTGAAGTTCCTCCCCTGTTTGGTGTCCCTGCACTAACTACTATTTTCCCCTTCCAGTTGTGGTCGACCTGCCAGTACCCACGATTGGAGACTCTCCATCAATGCTCGTACGCTTCTGTCACTCGGCTTACTCTGCCTAAGTGAGACTCAACAAACTTGTTTACTTTTGTAATCTCCAAGCATATCGCCAAAGCAGTGCGAACATGGACTGCCTTTCATGACTCCGAAAAGATCCCCAGTACTTCCTTCTTCTCGACATTTACCCTTCCATAGCGCTTCTAAATAGGATCTAGTAGGAACACCCCTAGTAGAGCCCATGTTGATGGGCAAAGCAGTGGGGGCAGTACCCCTCGCATTTTGCGCCATATGGAGTTCGATAAGCCAAGATGCCCCCTCTGATGCTTAGAAGATACTGTAGCTCCAAGATGCCTGTGGAAGCACCATCCAGCTCATGATCGAACTGGTCCAAAAAGGTATGAACTATGTGACCCCCCAACAGAAAGGGGATTCGGCGCATGTAGGTGGACTCATTGCCGAACAAACTTCATGCATGCCCTGGGGTACAGAAGATAGCCTTCTGCCCTGTGATCATCACTAAGTGAGGGCATGTGCTCCCCTCTAAGGCTGTAGTCCTGGTATTTGTGCTGAGGAAGTACTCAGCAAGCCACCCAAACACATAGTGCGCTAGGAAAGGTGTCCCCTGGAAATCCTCACCTCCCACCAATCCTGGCCCATCTTCTCCTCCTTTGAAGGGCTTTCCTCTTGACACAGCTAATGTCGGTTCTGAGTGATGGAGGCGAAAACCCTCTCTCAAACTACCGTGGAGCTTTGACGCATGGAGGACACGTGGACCCTCCTGCTTGAGGATAGGAGGCTGATAGTGAGAGATATTTTAGCTACTAGAGCGTGAACACTCGTACATCACTTTGAGGGTTCGGGGACTCACCCGGGTAGATGGCCCTCTTAGATTAATTACAAACCCCTCCAGTTATTTGTCAGCATGGTTTGGACCGGAGCCCTTTTCAAGTTCTTAACCTCTCTCCTCTATGCTATTGCGATGGGATCCAAATGTCCCTCCTCCCTGGTCACCCTCTGGAGGGGTTGCAGGCCACTGAGGGGGGTGTGTGGTGAAACCCAAGGGTCGAGGCCCGTGAGTTTGTTCTTGTTCACAGGCTTGCAAGTAGACGTGGGCTGCCATGCCAGCGGAGACACATGCAGAGGTGGGGGTGAGAGAGAGATAGAGAGAGAGAGAGAGAGAGGAAGAGAGACCCGGCTTAGGTGAGGTGGGGGTGACCCACGCGATCGAGGTGCCCACGGGACTGCACACTTAGGGGTTTCCTCACTCTCTCAAAGTTTTCTCTCTCCCTCTCTCTCTCCTCTCCCAAAGAGACTTGAGGCACACAAAGAAAGACAAGCTAACTAGTGAAATCTAGCCTTGATACTTCCCAGCCTTTAGGTGTAATAGAGCTTGAAAAGAGGGAGTTTTCTCTCTTTTTTTTACAAGTGAGTTAAGCTTGCTTATATATAGAGTATTCATTAGAAAGGGGTGAACGCTCAAAATTCAAGATTAATTATGACTAAACAAACTCAAAAATCAATAAATTAGGTGCAAATGACCAAAATGTCCTTGTGATCTTTTACCCAAATGATGAGACCATCCCTACATGCAGGTTGCTCCATCATGGAAAGACCTTAGAAGCTGGTCCTACAACTTGCAGCAGCTATTCGGTTGTTTCAGCAACATATCTTCGTTCTTCTCTCGATTGTGAGCATTTTGATGCCCTTTAATCGTGCTGTGGTAGCCTTTTTCCCTAGGGTAAAAGTCTGGGGCCAATGCATCCTCGAGCTGTGTCATTTTTTGTCCGGGCTCTACTTGCAAATCAGAGAAGAGACTTTTGTAGTCGTTTTGCACAAAGTTTGGGCTGATTTGGTGTAGATTTGAGCCTTTTCCTAATTTGGAAGGTTGCAGGAGAAAGGGATTCTGGCAACCTGCTGGATTTACTACTTTGGTGACCTGAGGACTTGCATTCATCGAACTACAAATTGAATGCAAGAGTTGTACCAGAATGTAGCTCTTTGCAAGATGGTTCTATTGAATCTGAAGCTTGCTAAACCCTGTTTTTTTTTTTTTCTCTAGTCGCTTTCCTCTTCAGAGCAATAGGGGTTCTTGGTCACACCACAGTGTGTGCCATAGGGTTTCTTTGTTTGGTTTTGATGGAAGACACTGTGGGTTAGCAAAGTTCTTATCGAAAAACATTGTAGCAATCCCCATTTTTGCGACTAGTTCAGTGAAGCCGTACTACGCTAGGGTAAAACCCATGAGTTGCAATGCCGCATGAGCGTAGACCACGCTAGGGAGGTCCGATTGAGCGCAAATTTGGTCCTCAGGGGTTTCTCAACATTATGAGCATAATGGTGGTGGTCTGGTTCCCTGTTGCAATTGTTAGCCATAAGGCTACAGTGAAGGGACCTTCTTTCGTGCGAGGGAACCACACCCAGGTCACTAGGCTCAAAGCTTTATTTTCTGCACAATCTTAGTTTGCAGGTGCTTCGTGAACTCGCAAGATCAGACTATCGTCGGATCTCTCCTTATTCGCATGGGCTCTTGGAAGTACGTCAAAAATGATGTACAACAACTTGCCCTGAAGGATGTTGCCCTTCGAGAGAAGCGAGAATTGCAACATTAAGAAAAATTTAACGTTATATCTCCTCTAACAAATCCTTGCTAAGACGGTTTTATTGTCTCTCGATCAATATTTTTTTTCTTGATCATCGACACAGCATAATCCATGAGGGGTAGACCTTGCTGAGCTTTTCCCATGACCGGGGGACAACCAAAGTGGTTTCTAGTTGTCTGGTGCCTTGTTGATGGGCTTTCTCCTAATTCCGCAAGAATCTGTTTTTTTTTTTTTGGAGGTCACGCTGATGGTCTGCCTTCGGCGGGTTTACAATTTTTTTCTGAACGTGATCTCTTGATTTTCCAATCAGTGGGGGGCTCACTTGTAAGCTTTATCCCATTCTGGCTGGGGAGGTCCTGGCATTCCAGTTGGCAATGACCTTTCTTATGAGATTTATCGTTATCCAAACAAAAATGCCAGGAGCAAACAAGGTACCTCTTGGCTTACGTCCTACAGTTCTAGTTGGGGGTCCCCCGAATTACGCATAACTGAAAGGAGGATGGCCTTCGAGGCAGTCCCATTTAAGGGGACTTCACCCTATATGCTTGAAGATTGGTGGAGGAAGAAAAGGCAGGCAAGGTACCTCTTTGGCTTACATCTTACTGGTCCAGTTGAGGGTCTCTTGAATTACCCAGACTCGATAGGAGGATGGCCTCTGAGGCGATTCCATTTTAGGGTACTTCACCCTAGATGCTGGAGTTTAATGAGAAGAATGATAGGCAAGGTACCTCTTTAGCTTACATCCTACTAGTCCAGTTGGGGTCTCCCGAATTACCCAGAGTCAGTAGGAGGATGACCTCTGAAGCAGTCCCATTTTAGGGGGACTTCACCCTGATTCCGAGAGTTTGATAGAAGAGAAGAGGAGCAGAGGATTGTTTTTTTGTTTTTTTATTTTTTTTTTGACGTGGTGGCACTAAGTCTCGAGATAAAAAAAGGTGGGACTGAGCCAAAAAAACTTCTTTGAAAGGCACTTGGGCCTGGATTTGTCTTTGAAGGCATTGGGGGGCCTGGAGTTTTTTGGAAGGCACTAGGGCTTGGATTTTTTTAAGGCATTGAGGCCCGAATTTTTTTAGAAGGAACTGGGTCCTAGATTTTTTGAAGGAATTGGGGCCGGATGTTTTTGGAAGGCACTGGGGCCTGGATTTTTTGAAGGCACTGTGGTCTGAATTTTTTTGGAAGGCACTGAGGCCTAGATTTTGAAGGCACTGGGGCCTAGATTTTCTTAGGAAGGCACTAGGGTCTGGACTTTTTTGAAAGGCACTAGGGCCGAGGGTGAGGAGGATGGGCCCAAAGGCTCGAAGAAGTAAGCTCAGTCCAGGCACCCTTTACAGGTTTTAACCTGGACTGTGGGGATATGGCGCCAGCGGAGTGGTTTCACCATATCATTTACTATGGCGCTTTTACACGTTACTTCGAGGTCACGTCCACCCATTGGTTTTCGCTCTTACTCATGGCACCCTTTGTGGGTTTATGCCATGCCCGGATTTTTTTTCTCAGGACTGGCTTCGTGGCCATTCCCGCCTGTCATTTTTATTCATGGTGCCCTTTGCAGGTTTTCACTATGCCCTTGGGTTTTTGTTGGGAAATTTTACGCATAGCCTTCTTTGGCTATGTCCACCTGAAGCACTTTTACTTTTACTTGCGATGGTTGCCATCGTGCCCGACTTCTTCTTCTTTTTTTTTTTTGAGGGGAGAAGAGGTCACCGGTAGTGAACCTTGACGAAGGAGTCTTGAGGGTGTGCCTTGCCTTGGGTTGATTGCAGCAACTGATGGTCGAGGCAAGGGGACTTCTCCCCTTTTTATGGTGTTGCCCCAAAGAGTAGCTTTATTGTGACCCACGCGGTTTGTGCCCACGTGGGGTCGATGATGGTGATGTCCACGAGAGGTGTTGGATGGTGCCCGTGGTGGTGGAATGTTGGAAGCACCTGCGAGGATGTGGAATGATGGAAGCACCCATAGGGGGGGGATGAAATGAATAAGGCACCCACGAGGAGTGAATGAAGTGGTACCCGCGAGGGATGGTGAATGAAGTGGTACCCTCGGGGGGTGGAGTGAAGATGGTACCCGCGGGGGGAAAAATGAAGAAGGCACCCGCAAGGGGTGGAGTGAAGATGGCACCCACGGCGGGGTGGAGTGAAGAAGGTACCCACGCGGGGTGGAGTGAAGATGGTACCCGCGGGGGGTGATGAATGAAGTGGTACCCACGGGGGGGTGAAGTAAAGATAGTACCCCTGGGGGGTGGAGTGAAGATGGTACCCGCGGGGGGTGGAGTGATGAAGGCACCCGCGACGACTGGAGTGAAGATGGTTGCCATGGGGGGTGGAGTGAAGATGCTACCCACAAAGGCACTAACGGGGGGGTGAAAAAGGCACCCATCGGGGGGTGAAGTGAAGATGGTACCCCCAGGGGGTGGAGTGAAGTGGTACCCACAGTGGGTGAAATGGAGAAGGCACCCGCGAGGGGTGGAGTGAAGATGGTACTCGTGGGCGGTGGAGTGAAGAAGGCACTCGCAAGGGGTGGAGTGAAGATGGTTCCCGCAGGGGGTGGAGTGAAGATGGTTTGCCCCGAAGGAGGCATGCCCGAAGAAGCGACGCTTGGCTGACGAGGCACCTACATGTTGGAGCGAGGTCAGACGAAAAGCTTCACGTGGATGGCGATGCCTTGGCGCAAGATTTGTTTGAGTGATCTGCTGATAATGTCAGCTTGGCAGCATGACGGCCCGAGATCGGACAATGACTCTTCCTTAACAATGCTTGTTAGGTGAGGCATGAGAAGGTTTAACTATCACAGTTATCGAGGCACCATTGTGGTTACATGTTGCCTAGCAGCTGGGCAGCATGATGCTCGGGAAGCAGCAAGCTTTGAGGAGCCTAGGCCCTTTAAAATGGGGCTAGGCACGAGAGCGTGAGGGCAGCTTTTTCCCCTTTGTGACGAAGTTCCTTTTCTTGATGCTCCTTTGTGTGGAGGCATCACGGAGACTTCAGTTTCTTTGAAGAATTTGGCCGGAGAGCAATGCCCGCTATGGGGGCTAACTGCTTGATACCGGCCTTTGGGGTGTGCGCAGGCATTGGCCATTATTGTGAAGGTATTCACCCATGTGGAAGCGACGATGGACCAATGACAGAGGGCGAGCTTATTGCTCTGGAGTTTCTCTATTTGTGCGAGACCAGGCATGAGGCCCGTGGCTGTATATAAGGCACTGGGGGCCTGTTGTCACTGTTGGTGGGGGTGGTGTGCCTAGTCCTGGCGCGTGTATTGCTCCCATCAACCAGCGCATGGCTCTTCACCCTTGTAAGGTGACGAGCAAGAGAAGGTGGAGACCGCAGTCTTTTTCAAGGCATGCTTGAAGAGGACGATACCCTCTCCCAGAGGAGGCCACCACAGTGAGGAGGTGACGAAGTTCATGGAGGGATCTACCCCAAAATGGATGTACACTTTTTTAATTGTAGTTACGAGCTGTAACCACAAAGTTGTAATCCTCTTGTTCATGAAATAAAAAGAACTCCTTTATGCCAAACTCTTTCCTCTCTAGCTTGGCCCTTTGCTTGCTGCGTCTTATTCTTCTCTTTTTTTTTGGGCCGGTGCAGTCCTTATCCCTGCTGATGATGGGCATAAGGAATGGTTGATGAAGTGCCTGTTGTGCCCATGGGGTGATTGTTGCTTGTTGTGTGATGATTGTTGGGATGCCCTGGTGGGTTTTCATCTCAACCCTTGGGGAATGTGTCGTTACCAATTTTCACAAGACCTTGCATTTTTTTTTCTTTTGGGGACCACAGGGCGTCCCATATGTAGGCGAGGCAAGAAAAGAGGTTCGCTTGCCCGCGAAGCATAGTGGTGTAGAGGCATGCCTTGAGCACTCTAAGTGGGCTCGTGTTTTAGGTAAGCCGAACGGGGTTGGGCTGCATGCCTGAGCGGCATTTGGACGACGGTAGGTGTGTCATTCCTGACGGGCCACATCATGCATGCAACAGTTAATGCTGGGCAAGAGAGGCAGTGTCGATGTAGTACGACGGTTTGATTATGTGCCCTTAGTGCTTGCACGGGACTGAGCGTAATCCTTTGCACGTGTGGCACTTTGCTTCGCGTGCCATTCGTACGACAGTATCTTCGAGGCGTGTGGCATTGGCTAGTTCGAAACTTCGATTCCCACACCGACGGTGCTTCGGTGTCCCTCCTTTTATGCCTCACTTTGTGTCCCACCAGCGTTCCTCAGCCATTGGAGGGCGGGTCGCCCGTTGAATGGCACTTTTTGATTGTCGGCCTTTGTAAAAGAAGGGGTGGTTGATTTTTGCTCTTATCTAGGATCTGCACCCCCGGTAAGAGCAAACACCCTTTGCGCCCTCTTCTCAGGCCTCCTTTTTAGCGTTTGCCTCTTTTTTAGAGCAGGGACCATGGCCGGTAGCTGTTCGTCTCCTCCACTAGGTAATGCTGCTTACTTGGGTCTGAGCACATGGGTGGTGCGCTATTTTTAATCTATCCCATCTGCTTTTCTTGTGTCAGCAGCAAAGCTCATGAAGGAGGAGGATTCATTGGCCTTGTCTCCTTGCCTAGCGTCGTGGCCACTGTCATCAGACTCTGAAGCATCGTGAGTCGAGGCAAGAGGGTTCTTTTACGAGTGTCGTGAAACACCTTTGAATGCAAATCTAGAGCTTGACGCTCGACCTTCAAGTTCTACTAAACCAGTGGTTTCATATTTATCAATGTCGGGCTTCGGGGTTCGGTCTTGGGGCGCATGATTCATGCTAGCCTCTATGTTTTGTACCGATGCCCCATTTGCAACCTCAAGAGAGAGCTTGACGCTGTTGAGGCTTCCGTGGTAAGCTTAGGTACCACATAACATAGAGAGAGGATGCTTAATCAGCTGAAGGGCCTTTTGGGCGATCTCTCAAACTGGGCTCGGTGGCTTTCCTCAATGGGGTCACGACGCCAAGGCTCCTTGACAAGCACGCAACTTTCTTGTGCGGGGCGCTGGTAAAGAAACGCTCCTTCCTACGAGGAATATGATGAAGAAAGAAAGCGACTCATTGTCCGGGGTGCCCGATCAGCACGGGAAGAGGTTGAGCTCTCCTGTGAGACAGCGAGGTTCAGGGTGAGATCACCCTACTTCAAGCTCGTGCGGCTGTCCTGAGAGCTCACCGAAACTGGAATATGGAGGGAATGGCCTTATGGTTCGGTCAACTGGCATACGTGAGTTCGGATATGGGAGAGCTCTTGAAGTCATCTGTGAGAGTAACGAGAAATGTTTCACTCTTCGAGCGGTAGAAGCAAGCTGCCTTAGACGAGGTGCTGGCATTGAGAGAGTAGATGCGTGAGGCTCTCGATCATTTTTTATGGTCTCTCCTCACTTCCCCCTCCTTTTTTTTTACACGGGCCTTAATGGCCCATTCATTGGGATTTTGTAACCTCTTACACATGTGAATAAGGTGGACCCCCGTTTCTTTTATCCTATCTATTGTGTAGAGATTCTTTTTCCCTTTTTACGCCCTTATTTTAAATTTTTCCTTCCCACTTTTGAGGAATCCTGACTCGAAAGGGAGTGGTGGATGCAGTAGGTTTGATTACCCCAAGTAACCAAGATCTTGCTTCTGGCGATGTCAGGACAACACGACCTCCATTACGGCAAAGGTGGCTAGCAACCCTTTTTCATCGTTCAGACCTTGATTGTTGGATGGCTCATAGTCCATTTTCCTCATAATTTGATGGGCTTTAGGTCCATATAAGTCCCACCTAGGCATGGCCACGGCCTCCAACGAGGGGTCACTTTGCATGCCTATCTTGCTGGGGATCCCGTGGGATTCGAAGACGAAGCCCGGTAATGGGGAGGGATCCATTTTCAAGGAAACAACTTCCTTTGTTCCCGCCTCTTCTTTCCCTATTACTTCAGCTTGGTTAGGCAGAGCCGGACCCTATTCCTTTGTCACGAGTACCAGGTCTTGCTAGGCAATCACCAACAGAACAGTCGAGGGAGGCGGAACCACTCTTCGTTTCGGGGTGGTCAGGCCAAAACCCTGACAGGGTAGCCGACAGATCCGGCGCACTCCGATAATCGAACATGTGGCAGGACTGTACTGTAGGTTTGGTCTCATTTTCCTCCTTTCCTGCAGTGGTGAGAGACGAGACTTTGGGGATCTGTAAGATCTTGCTTGACTCTTGTGGGTGCAGCATAGAGGAAGGGCACTGGTCGTCTTTGCCTAGTTTGATATGCAGCACCTTAGGTATCTGAAGTACCTTGAGGTGCTGACCCGAAGGGTCAGAGGATCACCCTGCTATCTTAGCGAAGCCAGGATTTTCAAAACCTTGAAGCCACTGATCGGTTCCTTTCTAACTATCAGTGTCATTTCCACTTTGGGTAAGGAGGCAGAGATGCATAGGATCTTCATTTTCTTTGTGTTGCGTGCCAATGCGGATACAAGCAGAAGGGAGACGGGGATGCGCAGGATCTTCATTCCCGTCGTGTTGTGTGCCAGTGCGGGTATAGGCAGAAGGGAGAGGGGGATGCGTAGGATCTTCACCCCTTCTAAATTGTGAGTAGACGTGTGCGTCGACAATCTTGGTCCCGCGATCGTGCTACCGCCAAGCCCGTTTAGGGTTTATAATGGGAGAACTTCCTACTCGGGGGGGAGAGAGGAATTCTTCCTGCTCATCCCTCGGATTCAGTTGTTCCTTAGATGGTGCAGGAATGTTTTTGTCAATCGAGGTCAAAGGGAAAACTATCTTGCATCTCTTGTCCTCTTGAAAGAAATGATGCAGAGACTTAGTCATGTCTTCGTCATCTTCGTGAGACGTCAAAGCAGTCTCCCTTAGCTTGGGATTCGTCCGGGGTCTTGTCAACAGTTCGGACCCCTGGGTTTTGACGATTGGGAATGGCCTGTTGTCAGTGTAGACTACATGTTGACCCCATCCCGACTGTATTTAAAGCATTGGTGAAGTGTGGATGGGACCATGCCATGCTCATGGAGCTAGGGCCAGCCCAACAGGATGTTATATGAGGTGTCTGTTGGAATGAAGTGTAAAAGGGTGGTAGCATTCAGATCCCCGATCTTAAGCTTAAGCCAAATTGTGCCCGCCAGTTTCTCCCCGGCCTAGTTGAATCCCTGCACCGTTAAGTAGGTGGGTTCGAGCTGGTCTACACTCAGGCCGATCCAGGAGAGGACCCTTTTAAGTATCAGGTTCAACGCATACCCTCCATCAATCATGATGTGATTGATTGAACATGCATGCAGCTTGCCTGACACGAAGAGCAGGAGGTTGTGTGACCTTTCCCCAAGTTACAAGTGGTTGTCGGAGAATGTAATAATCATACAATTTTAGAGAATGGAAGGGTCCACTTCAACCCATTCGACCTCCATTTTGTACACTTCGGGGCTAGAGAGTGCTTGGACCAAAGCCATTCATAGATCTTTAGACAACATAACGGCATCGTAGATGCTTAGGAGTGTAGGGAATTTCCTTATATGCCCAATTATGTCATATTTGACTTTATTGGCATCGGGTAGAGTGGCCTCCCTATATTCCCTCGCCGTGGGGGGGATGTGTTGTTGGGACGACCCCTGACCAAGGGGGATTTACCCCGACGTTGAGGGGATGACGACCCCCTTAGTAGCCTCTGATAGGGGAGTTTGGTTCTTCTGCACGAGTGGAGGAGGAGCAGTAAGAGTGGGCGGGCACCGAAGCTCCGCAGGTGTGGTTGTTGGGAAGGGAATGGTTTTCACGACGGTCTGAGGGGCCAGGGCCTCCTGAGGCTGTTTTGGGGGAGGAGTGGACTCCGAGTGGGGGTGGCTGACTCGTGGTAAGGGGACAGTGGTGGTCCAGGGTATTTCATGGTTTTTGTTGGAGGGGGCCTCCGATCAAATTTTAGCCGCTTCTCGATCATCGGTGCATCCACCCCACTTAGGTTGTTGCACATCCCTAATGAAAGGCCAGCATGTGAAGCGCCTCGCTATTGAGGTGGAAGGTTTGGTTGAACTTCGCTTCTGCTCCACTTCGAGCAGGCGCGATGGGCTGCTGACATTTAACCGATGTCGGCTTTAACACTTAAGAGTCTTGGCGGTGTGCCCCGAATCGATCGTGCTCTAAACGGCCTTGGAGTCGTGGGTTGGTTGTGTGAGGCATCACGCTTCATGCCCGGCTACGCAGCAATGAGTGGCATTGCAGACCTTGTCCTTCTCTACATCGCACCACAACTCAAATCTGTTATGCTTCGGGAGGCTCTTTGAGGCGGCGGTCTCCACCCTTCACTGTGTGAATGGGACTTCTATACGCCTTGTTTGTTTTCTCCGTAGGTCACGATGGACCTTCTTCCAAAACTAGAAGAGACTCTTATCTCCTTCCTGCTTAGCCCATTTGGCTGATGCATGCGTGGAGCTGATCAAATCCGGCAAGGTGAGATATCCCGAAAGGGGCAGTTTTAAGATCGATGCCCTATCTTTTTGGGCCTTGTGCCGAGAATTAGCTCACGTTCGCACAGGGAGGGAACAGAGAGGATGGTACCCAAAGGGAACTTCTTAGAGTACCATGCAGTGAGTGGTGTGGTAGTGGTAAGCGGAGCGATGGGTGTCTTCTGCAACCAAGAGTTTCTTTGGATCTGCATGTGTGTGCATGACTCATAGTAGTATCTAGGATGGTCGTGAGGCCAGTCCCTTGTGTGGTGAGGGGCAGAGTATGTGTGACATCCACTCGTTTAGCTGGTGAGGTCGTCGAGCCCCTTGCATTCATGTGTGTTTGCTTGGGGGACTTCCGATTGTCTCGAAAATCATGTGTCGGTCAGGGGCCAACCTCTGGGCTGCCCCGAGGCGTGGGGCTGACCTACATGGTGTGGGTGGCGTTAGAACCATCAGCACTATGCTTGGGTCGAGAGCAACTCGAAATGGTTTGAGGGACCAGGGGACGCTGCTGCTTGCCCCGACTCATTATTATGGCGGTTTGTCCTCCAGAAAGTCTGTAGACATAGGTATGCGCGGTGGAGTAACCGCGCAGACTGGCACGGGAGTTGCCAGCGAGTGATTTGTGCATGGGGGTGCCAATGTTGGCGACACCCCTATGTGATGTAGGCGGGGGGGCCTTTCGGCTACCCGCAGTGATGGCAGTCCTGTCAAGAATGACCGAGTGAGGAGGAGTCACTGCACTGGGGTTGCATTGGGATCTGTGGCTAGCGAGGTGCCCATCAACAACATGACATTTTAGTGAGGGTACAGTAGTAGAGTTGTTCGTGCAGTGGGCAGTAAGGTGTCCCCCCTTAACGTCGGAAGAGGTGGGGTGAGGGGCCTGAGGGTCCGTGCCCAGAACTTTCCCAATCGAGGCCAAGATGGGGCGAGGGGCTTGAGGGTCCATGCCCCAAACTTTTCTGGCCAAGGTCGGGAAGGTGGGTCCAACATGGCCGCATAGAGGGCATGCAAGGGAGGGAGGACCAATCGTTCCAACCTCATTGTGAGTAGCCATGGGTATGGGGATGTAAAACTTCCCGACCCAGAGGAAGGTGGCATAAGGGGATCCCATAGCAATAGTGGATAGAGGAGAAAGAGAGATTGGTACCTAGAGACGACTAGAGCCAACGATAGGGTGACGAATCCCCAGTGGAGTCGCAAGTTGATGTCGATGGGATCCTGGTTTCCCTCCGGGTGACGGAGGCGGAAACCCTCTCTAGAACAATGGTGAGATAGATTTTAACGACTGGAGCGTGAACACTCTTCTACCACTTTGGGGGTTCGGGGACTCTCCCGGGCGGATGGCCCTCTTAGAGAAATTACGAAGCCCTCCGTCTATTTGTCAACATCATTTGGACATTAGCCCTCTTTAAGTTCTCAACATCTCCTCTCTCCTTCACTATGTTATTGAGATGGGATCCGAATGTCCCTCCTCCCTGGTCATCCTCTTGGAGGTTGCTGACCATTGTGGGGGGGGGAGGGTGTACCCAGAGGGTTGAGGGCCGTGCCTGCTAGCTTGTGGGTTGAGGTGGGATGTCGTGCGAGCAGTGTCTCGCACGGAGGTGGGGGTGAGAGAGAGAGATAAAGAGAGAGAGAGAAAGAGAGACTCTACTTAGGTGAGGTGGGGGTGACCCGCACGATCGGGGTTCCTGCAGAATCGTACACTTAGGGGTATACTCACTCTCTCAAAGTTTTCTCTCTCCCTCTCTCTCCTCTCCCACAGAGACTAGGGGCCCACAAAGAAAGACACGATAACAAGAGAAATACATCCTTGATTTTTCCCAGCCTTCAGGGGTAATAGAGCTTGAAAAGAGGCGATTGTCTCTCTTTTTTTACAATTGACTTAAGCTTGTTTATAACGCTCAAAAGTCAAGCTTAATTATGATAAAAAATTTAAAATAAATCAAAAACTTAGGTGCAAATGGCCAAAATGTTCCTTTGATCTTTTGCCCAAATGATGAGACCGTCTCTGCATGCAGGTTGCTCAGCCATGGGAAGACCTTAGAAGCTGATCTTGCAACTTGTGGCAGCTGTTCGGCTATTTCAACAACATATCTTCATTCTTCTCTCAATTGTGAGCATTTCGATGCCCTTTAATCGTGTTGTGGTGGCCTTTTTCCTTGGGGTGAAAGTCCGGCCATTTTTGCGAATTTTTTCTATCAATGCATCTTTGAGCAGCGTCATTTTGGCTCCTGGCTCTTCTTGCAAGTTAGAGAGGAGGTTTTTGCAATCGTTTTACATCAAGTTTGGGCTGATTTGGTGTAGATTTGTGCCTTTCCCTAATTTGGAAGGTTGTCAAAGAAAGGGATTCGGGCATCCTGCTGGATTTGCTTCTTTGGTGACCTGAGGACTTGCATTCATTGAACCACAGATTGAATGCAAGAGTTGTACCAGAATGTGGCTCTTTGCGAGGTGGTTCTATTGAACTCCTCCTCACGTTAATCCACGGCTTGGTTACTGAGCTATGCTTCACCGAATCCAAAGCTTGTTAAACCCTGTTTTTTTTTTTTTCTCTGGCTGCTTTCCTCTTCAGAGCAATAGCGGTTCTTGGTCACACCACAATGTGTGCCATAGGTCAAAATGATAGGGCTGGTGTAATCTAGAACACATCAGCGTTTGAGCTCTATCTTGTTTTGGAGGAAGGTACCATGGGTTGGCAAAGTTATTGCCGGAAAACAACGTAGCAATCCCCATTTCCGGGACTAGTTTGGTGAAGCCACACTGCGCTATGGTAAAACCCAGGACTTGCGAGGCCACATGGGCGTAGAACCCGTTAGGGAGTTCTGATTGAGCCCAAATTTTATCCTTGGGTTTTTTACGTTCTGAGCACAATGGCGGTGGTCTGGTCCCCTGTTGCAGCTGCTAACATAGGGCTATAGTGAAAGGGTCCTTCTTTGGTGCAAAGGAACCGCACCAGGTCACAAGGCTGGAGGCTTTATTTTCACCACAATCTTGGTTTTCTGGTATTTCGTGAACTCGCAAGGCCATACTATCACCGGTTCTCTCCTTATTCGCATGGGCTCATGGAAGTGCGTAAAAAATGACATCCAATAATAGCCCCCAGCCCATAGTAGATGCTGCACAAGACTGGTTGTGCAAGGGCATATCGGCACCCACGCGTCATGTCGTAGGCTATGTAGAGGGAGCCCAGATGAATTACATCCATCCTCCCAGGGACGATGAATTTACAAAGGAACAATGCCAGGTAAGCAGCTAAAAGATGCCATCACTCGAGGACTTACATTTGTAATTTAGGGGAATCATCTCCTCATTATCCTTCGCCTTCCTCCCGTGGGTGCAGTAGTCCAACTCGGCTGCATTAGAAGACTCCCCATAGAAGAATCTCACCCAGTGAGTAAAGGTCACGCGATCATCAATTTACTAGGAGCTGAGGAGTTGATAGATCTCAAACACCTCCTTAAGACCCAGAGGAGGTGCCTCGCCTCTTAGTGAACCCCTCCAAAGATGATCGATTTCTGAGGCACGAACGTGTCATGCATGGCCGCCATCA
Source organism: Amborella trichopoda (assembly GCF_000471905.2). The sequence goes on from NW_006497138.1 coordinate 1,444,892, forward strand.
ATGGCAGGCCGCCAATGAAATGCAGATCCAACAGAGAGATCACTGCCTCACAGTGACAGAAGAGCAATGTGTTGCAAATGTGACTCCATGTCTCTAACAGTGCCCTCATGGTGTTGGAGCACCAGTCAAAATAGCCTGCATAAGCCTTGGTGTCACGTGTGATGCCTCGATTACCGGGCAAGCTGCCTTTTCTCTGTACAGCCCTACACCACCTAACGCGTGTCATAGTTCATGCGTGCATACTACGAGCCCTTGCCAAAAAAGTCACCACAACTCACTGTCGTGCCTTCTCTTCCTCTTTATGGAACGTTCCTGTCACCGAAAAACCACTACGAGCCCTCACGCACCCTCGCTCGAAATCCTCTTCTCTTCCCGACACACTTCCTTCCTCAGAAAACCACTACGAGCCCTCACGCACCCTCACCGAAAAACCCTCTTCTCTTCCTAGTACACTTCCTCCACCGGAACTCCCATACAACTGACCGGTAAGCTCACTACCGCTCACTGGTGACCCTCAGTTTCCCTCTCTTTTACAGAAGCTCCCCTTGCCAAAAAGTTCCTGGGCCCTCGTCGGAACTCTCTCGCTTCTCATCAAAAATACTCTCCCACTGTTAAGAAGGGCCCACCGTTAAAAAATACTAAGGTAAAAAGTAAAGAGGCTTTACCCCATTTTATTCGTGGTGTTTCCCATTCTTTCCCTTCACAAAGTGAAAATGTCAGCTGAGCCCCGAAGACAAAACGGTAATGGGTCGGGCCGAGTCGGGTTTCAGCTTGAGCCCAAACCCAAATGACTCCTTTCAACCCAGCTCACAGTGTGCATGCTGCCGTGTGCATCTCTCTGTGCAGGCTGTCATGCGCGACTCTCTGCCCCGTCTGCCGTGCGTGTTCAATCGTCGTGCATGTCTGCCTTACCCAAACCGCCGTGTGTGTTCACTTTCTCCAAACTACCGCACACACTCACTCAGGCTGTCGTGTTCGCTCAACGCACCAACCCAACCGTCGTGTGCACAAGCATGCATCTCTGAGGTGAACCCTAGGCGCTGGCTACCACGCATGCATCCACATGCTGTCAATCGTAATTTCTTCGCCTTCAGCCTGCTCAAATCCCTTCACACGAGCCCCTCACGGCACCTCATCCCCAATAAAGCTATGAGCGAACCCATCTTCTTCCCTAGTGAAGTCTCACTCATACCTCACCCCACTGGGTCTGTTGTCCCTCTTCATAGTTTCACCCCCATGGAGTCACACTCAAGCCTCCCATCACATTAGTGAACCCATTTTAATCACCAAGAGTCACACTTTCTCCTTAGTCCCTAGTGAGTCCGCTTACACCTACCATCCCTCATTGGGTCACCTTCATCATCTGAACCCACTACCTATAAATGGCCTTGGCCACTTCATCTTCAGTGAGTCGGACCATCATCCGCAGACTCATTTCCCATGGAGTCTTATTCATTTCACATTCCCCTGAGTCCATCTACACTCACCACCTCTCATGGGGCCACCTTCATCACCTGAACCCAAGGTCCAGTTACACAATCTTAAACTGTAGCAAACGTCTTGGTTGCATGATGTTAAACTTCTTAGGACAATGGTTCATGCTGTAAGACCCTAAATTGCATAGCGATGGTCCAAGTTATATGACCTTAAACTATAGTGCACATCTTGGCCGCATGACACTAAATTGCTTCACACAATGGTCCAAGTTATACGACCTTAAATTGTGGCACATGTCCTAACCGTATGACGTAAACTACTTTGCACAACAGTACAAGTTATACAACCTTAAACTATAGCGTACGTTCTGACGGCATGACGTCAAACTGCTTCACACAATGGTCCAAGTTATACAACTTTAGATTGTAGCGCACGTCCTGGCTGCATGACGTAAACTACTTAGCACAATGGTCCAAGTTATATGACCTTAAACTGTAGCACAGATCTTGACCAATGACGTTAAACTGCTTCGCACCATGGTCCAGCTATACAACCTTAAGCTACAACACACTTTCTAGCAGCATGATGATAAACTGCTTTGTATAATTGTCCATGCCGCAAGACCCTATACTGCATAGCCACGGTCCAAGTTATATGACCTTAAACTGTAGCACACGCACTAATCGCATGATGTTAAACTGCTTCGCAAAATGGTTAAGGCTATATGACCTTAAATCATAGCCTAAGTCCTGGAGGCATGACCTTAAACTGCATAGCCACGGTCCAAGTTATATGACCTTAAACTGTAGCACACGCACTAATCGCATGATGTTAAACTGCTTCGCAAAATGGTTAAGGCTATATGACCTTAAATCATAGCCTAAGTCCTGGAGGCATGACCTTAAACACGGCCTCGCAAAAAATGAGCATGGTGGAAACCTGAAAGGGCACCATGAGTGAAAATGACGGACAGGTATGGTCACGAAACCATGAGTAAAAGCATTATGTATTAAAAACCGAGCACGGTGAAACCTGAAAGGGCACCACAAGCAAAAATGTAAAAAGGGTGGACATGACCGTGAGGTCATGGTTAAAAGAGCCCAATAAAAAGGAGCTTGGTGAAAACCGTCTTTATGACACCACTTCCCCCTGTCCCAGTGAAAACCTGAAAGGGCACTCAGATCAATAAACAGGTTGATTTAGCACTCACCTCCATAGGTGGCTTCAGCCCACACTCAAAGAAAAATCCTTGGTACAAGAATACCCTGCTATCGGGACCCAAAAAGAAGAGCTTCACGAAAACTCCAACAGTCATAGTCTATTGATGAAAGGACTCAAGAGTTAGAGGAATCACTTAGATGGCAAGTCAGGGTTCCACGCTAAAGGACCCCATTCTCAAGAAGTCAAACAAAAACAAGAAAGCCACGACAACATGCCAAAGATGCTCTCAAAGGCAAGAAACTGTCAAACTAGGTCAAAACCTGCCATCGACTTCAGGGTGAAGCCTCCTCAAGGTTCCTGATTACTGTTTCAGTCTTGACATTTTAGGCCAGCCACCGACACCCCTAACTAGGTGTAGTGATCCACACCCCAAAGAGGCCGCCTCGCTAAAGAAGTACCCTGCTTGCCAAAGCAAACCTGATATAGAAGCAAACAATGCCCACCAAGGGCTCCTTGGCTGTCTATCCAAAGTAATCTCTCGGCAAGAGGGGTCCCCCACCGATAGCAAAACAAAGGTCTCTGATGTGGATGATGGGCCTTCCCAAAGAGGTCCCCCACCAGAAGACACAAAAAATCTAACTGATTGGGAAGAAAGCCCTTAAGCAAGGCCCCCGACCGCCAAACAAGCCTAGATTCTGATCGACTGGGTCTACAAGCCCTTAAGCAAGGCTCCCAGTTGTTAAAACCAAAAGTACAAGCTCTTGATGTGGACGATGGGCTTTCTCAGAGGGGTCCCCCACTAGTAGCCAATCTACTGATGTGGATGATGGGCCTTCTCAGAGGGGTCCCTCACCAGTAGCTCAAGTCTCTTCTCCCACCAAAAGTCTCCACCTTTGGGTCTACAAGCCCTTAAACAAGGCCCCCAAACATTAGAGAACCTTGGTCACCCCTTCGGGAAGCAGTTTGCATGAGTACCGATTCGGCAATCGTGTTGATCTAGTGACCATGAAGAAATCTAAGGCCGAATGACTATTTTGAATCCGAATGTTGTCCTTATCGCTTCTCTCGAAGCACAACATTTGGCAAGGAAAAGTTGTTTGAGGGAATTTTTCAACACTTATATCCCTGGTTTGAATAAAGAGAGAGCAATTTGCGACCTAGGTCCGCAGGTACCAAAATGCCAGTGGACTATGGGAGCCATTTGTTAATAAGACCTGATCCATAGTGAAATTTCCAGCAGTCTCCAAAATAGTCTAAGAATGATAAAAAACATGGCTAAGGGTCTAAGTTTCGTCATGATCCACCAAGTTTAAGGCAGTGCAAATGCAAAAACAGTTTCTGAAATTCGGTCTCTAGCTCACTAAAAATGGACTTTATAACTATAGACCTATTGCCGGAGTGTCAAACAATCATGGGACCATCGCCATCGGATCTAAAACACTCAAAAACCCCTCTAGACCAAGTTTGGCTTAATCAAAAGTTTCTTGACCAAGTTATGACTAAATTACCCAAAATAGGTAGGTCACATACTATTCTAGTGCACGCTCAGTGAACCAGTTTCCATTAATGGAAAGTGCGTTTTTTTATTTCTAGCTCAACTTTGAACACTCATATCTTCTTCGTCCTAAGTCGAAAATGGGCCCAAATTTTGAGAGCATGTTAATCTCATCGGTCCAATTGATTTGATATATGGCATGCCTTACAGCGTGGCCTAAGCCAAAAGAAAACCTAGAGAGAAGATCACCATTCAAAGTGCAGTTGTAGAATTTCAAGCAAGCGCACTCCATGATTGAGCAGCCACATCAGGATGCTTGCACGTTGTATCAGCCTGAAACCAATCCCGTTTCGGCCACATCGTCACAGGCTTCACCCAAGCTTAACGTTGTACGTGATGGACAGTTAGATTCGCCATACGACAGGGTTAAATTGCTGTACTTTCGGGCTACCGGAAAGCAAATTTCGAGCAAAATACCTAATTTGGAAAATGGTCATTCGGGCACCATATCGAACCACGTTCGTTGTCAAATGCTCATTACGACATGCTCGTCAATATGTAGTGAAGAAATCAGAGAAAAATAGTAGGAAACACGCGTAATCTTGGATCAAAGATTGTTCATTTCTCATGTTTTTTCCATGTCATGATCGTAACCTAAAACCTTGATCCACAGCTCGAGATGCATACCAAAATGACCTTCTCCCCAAGCTGATCAAGAAAGAATTATTATTTTGACCGGACAAAGGCCGAAAAGACCCGGACGAGCCATGTAAGATCGCAAGAGTTGCATAGCCATGACAAGAACTAAATCAGATTTCAGGAATATTAGGCAAGGGGTAAAATCATCATTTTTCCCCTATTTTCTAACTTTTAGTTAATTTATTTCAATGTTATTTTTTAACAATTAGGTCAACTATTAGGCATCCACGCATGTTTGGATGACTCCCCTATAAATACCCCTGATGTAAACATTGAAAGGACCCCTTTGGATTTATTGAAATTTTTTGGCTTGTGTTCAATTTTTGGGTCATGTTTTCCCCTCTTAGAGAGAGAAAGAGAGGAGAGAGAAAATTTTGACGGGTAGCCTTGAGACCCATTGAGGTAACATTCTCTCTCCTTTTCTTTCTCTGTCTTCTTCTCTCACTTCTCTAGGACGACAGGGTCTACTACCGTCCCAAACTCTCTCCTCTTTCTCTCTCTTCTCTCTTTCTCTCTCTTATCTTCTTCTTTTTTCATTTTCTCTCTCTTATTCTTTCCTTTTCTCTCTCTTATTTTTTCATTTTTCTCTTCTCTCTCTTACCTTTCTCTCTTCTTCTTTCCTTTTCTTTCTCTTCATCTTTCCTTATTCTTTCTTGTTCTTTCCTTTCCCTACCTTCTTCTTTCATTTATCTCTCTTTCTCTCTCTTGCCTTCTCTCTTTTGACTGAAATGACAAGCTGAGACTTGTCTTGAGTGGCAGGCTCAGCTATCACCCTTGTCTTTCTGTCTTCTCTCCCCCTTTGACTGGACGGTAGGCTGAGCCCTTTCCTGAGTGGCGACTGCCACCCTTGTCTTTTTGTCTTCTCTCTCCCCTTGACTAGGATGGCAAGCTGAGCCCTTTCTCAAGTGGAGGCCTCAGCTGCCGCCCCAGTCTTTCTACCTTCTCTCCCCCTTGACTGAGATGGTAGGCTGAGCTTTTTCTCGAGCGGCGGGCTCAACTGCCACCTCTGTCTCTCCCTTTTTCTCTTTGTTTTTCTCACACCTCTCTTGGACGACCATCTTACTCGTCGTGCCAAGCTTTCTCTCCCTTCTTCTCCCACTGGCACGGCAGTTTTACTCGTTGTCCCAAACTTTCTTTCTTATTCTCTAACCTCTCTGGGATGATAGTCTTACCCGTCATCCCAAACTTTCTCTCTCTGCTTCTCTCACCTCTCTAAGACGACAGTCTTACCCACCGTCCCAAACTCTCTCACTCCCTTGAAACGGCGGGGTCTACTTCCGTTCCCCCTCTTCTTCTTCTCTCTTTTCTCCCTCTTCCCCTTTAGACGACAGTCTTACCCACCGTCCTCAACATTTCTCTCTTCTCCCTTTCTTCATTATTTTCTCTCTCTTCTTTTATCTTCCTTCCGCTTTATCTTCTCGCTCTTGTCTTCTTCTCTCTTCCTTCTCTCTTTTCCTTCTTCTCTTTCTTTCGACTTTCTCTCTTATTTCACACTCTCACTTCTCCCTCTCTGAATGATTAGGTGAAAACCAGACTAGCCTTCATTCTCTTCTCTTCTCTCTTTTAGAAGGATTAACAAAAGCCAAGATAACCTTCATCCTCTTTCTCTATTCTCACTCTTATCTCTCTCTAAAGATCTAAGTGAAAACAAAACTAGCCTTCGTCTCTCTTTTCTCTCTCTCATTCTTTCTCTTTTCTTCTATTCTCTAAAGGATTAGGTGAAAACCAAACTATCCTTCATTTCTCTTTTCTCTCTTTACTTTCTTCCCTCTCTCTCTCTGAAGAGCTAGGTGAAAACCAAACTTACTTTCGTCTCTCTTTTCTCTCTCTACTTTCTTCTTTCTCTCTCTGAAGGACTAGGTGAAAACCAAACTAGCCTTCGTTTCTCTCTTATATCTACTTTTCCTCTCTGTTTCTGAAGAACTAGGTGAAAGCCAAACTAGTATTTGTTTCCCTTTTCTCTCTCTATTATCTTCTCTTTTTATCTGTTATCTCTTTTTCTCCCTCTCTCACTCTCTCCATCTCACCCCCCTTCGCTCATTCTCAACGAAGGAACACTTGTCGTGAGTCCCCTGTTAAGAAGACACTGAAAGGCTGTCCAATTGACATGGACTCAATGGCACCATTCCCTCATTTTTCCTGTGAATGTACACATTTGTGTGCATTCAGCCAAAGACAAGGTAGGTCTCCTGACCCACTTTTTTGTACCTTTAATGTGTGTGTGTGAATGTAGAAAGGAAGAAACAGGTCAAGGGAGGCGATTCCAAATCGGCCTCAGGCCAGGGGGCATTCCTCGTGATCTAAGAGGGCACCCATGCGAGCAGCCTGAGCGTGTCACAAACCCACGTAGGTAAGTCCCACTTCACGAGCAAATTCTTCTCTCACCGGTTGGTATTCTTGCCTACATCCTCTTTACACAGTTTCCAAGAGAGCGATCTTTGGTTCTGGGCTCGATGCGAACCCGGAGCCACGCACCAGGTCATCCTGACCAGAAGGACGAGATTGAGGCAGCTAACCAATCTGACAGTTAATCACTAAGGAAACACTATGGGCAATAGTGCTTTAAGCTAAAATTTGCTAAGATGTGCTCAGTCATGGTGAGTAGCGTAATCGACATGGTTGTAATGAATGCCCCGAACATGGCAAAACACAAGGCAAAGCTCTAAGCAAAAGAAAGAGCCAAATATGGCAGTACATAAAGCATTGCTTAAAGTAAAAAGAGAGCCCAAACATGAAAAACACGAGGCAACAATCTGAGCAGCAGAGCACAAGGCAGCGCTTTGTGCGAAAAGAGCCCAAAGCAGCAGAGCACAGGGGCAGCACCCTGAGCAGTAGAGCACAAGGCAGCGCTCTGTACAAAAAGAACTTTGAGCAGCATAACATAAGGTAGCGCTCTGAGCAGCATAACACAAGGTAGCGCTCTGAGCAGCAAAGCACAAGGCAGTGCTCTGAGCAGCCGAGCACCAGGCAGTGCTCTGAGCAGCAGAGCACATGGAAGCGCGCTAAGCCGAAAAGAGGTTAAAACGGAGGGACACCAGATAGTGCTCCAAACAGGAGCAACATACAAAGGGGCTACGCAGAGCAACAACAATGTGACTGGGTCAAGCACTAGCCAAGGAGGCCATGGCCCGAACGCAGCAGGTGCATATAAAATGCATGATGCAAGATTGCATACAAATGCAACAAAAAGGGGGAACATGGAGGTTTTGCAGCAAAGCCATGCATAAAAGAAAGTCAAAGAACACCCGATGCACCAAAAAGATGCATTAAGCACATTTTTTAACGTATAGGGCACAGGGTAAAAAGCGACAAAGGGGAAACAATAAAAAAATTTTACCAAGCGTAAACGCTAAGGAGAAGAAGAGGTCAAAAATTACCGTTTAAGGCTTGAGTATTGATGGTAGCTGAAGCCATAGCTTCAAAAATGAATGTTTCAAAAGGGGGAGCTCTCTTTCTCTCTCTAACAATAAAAAAGGCGAAATAAAAATCAATTCAGCTTTTGTCTCGCAGTAAAACATCGAAGGTAAAAACCCCTTTTCTCTATCTCCCCTTTTTATAAAAAAGGAAACCGGGGGTTTATCCCAAAAACATTTAGCCTCCGTGGTATTGCTTCATCAAACTGCGGGTTTGTCCTAGGAGTGTTTTCGGCTCCCTGACGTCACTTCGTCTAAACCATGGGTTCCGTTCCAGAAGCGTTTCATCTCCCTAGCGTCACTTCATCAAAACCGTGAGTTCCATCTCAGAAGCGTTTCACCAGCCTGGCGTTGCTTCATCTAAACCATGTGTTTGTCCCAGAAGCATTTTGCCTCCTTCGCGTTGCTTCATCAAATTGTGGTTCTGTCTAAGAAGCGTTTCACCTCCCTAGTGCCGCTTCGTTTAAACCACAGGTTCTATTTCATAAGCGTTTTGCCTCCTTAGCGTCACTCCCTCAAAACCGTGGGTTCCATTCTAGAAGAGTCTCAAATCCCTAACATCGCTTCGTCTAAATCGTGGGTTCAATTCCAAAAGCACTACGCCTCCCTGACATCACTCCGTCAAAAATTACAGGTCTGTCCCAAAGCATCTTGCCTCTCTAACGTCATTTGGTCTAAACCGCAGGTTGACCCAAAGCATTTTGCCTCCCAAGTGCGGCTTTGTCGAACCACGGGTCTGTCATTTCTATTTCTTCTACTCTTCAAATACCCCGGATTCGTGTCTAAACTGCGGGTCCATCCAACTTTTCACTCTTTCTATCTTTCTCACTCACCAAATTGAATTCTAGGCTTGCGCTTAGGCACGGATCTATCAAAATTTTCTTCACCACTCTTCTCAAAAGCTCCCAGCCTACGTCTAGGCCCAAGTTCAATTGCTCTCGTCTCATCTCTCACAAAAACCCAAGGTTTAACCATGAGCTCAACACACACTCATGCACATTTTTACACAAGATGAACAAAAGGGCTATGCCCTTTGTTCCACTTGCACACACTCACCCATCAGCGGGTGACTCTAGGCTAGATGAAGCCCAGACTTGTGAGCCAAATAGCCCTATTGTCAAAACAGACTCACCATGAACCATGAATTCATTAATCCAGTATGGACTTGGATTCATTTCATAAACATTTGAAATCTAAGGGTAATTTTGATCCATAATGATTTCCAATCCCCAGCAGAGCTATACCCTTGATATATCTGACCCCAATTCGGAATATATTAGGATATACCCTTGCACTCAAAATTCACAATCAAACTCACGCCTACCATTGGGACCAAATAACCCTGGTTCATTTGGGCTTCAACTTGAAACTCAATTATTCCCATGGAGCTACTATTTGAATACATTTTTCAGCACCTTGGTCCCTGATGCGAAATAAAGAGGAAGTCGGTCAATAAAGCCTCGACATATAGTGAAATGCCCAACAGTCTCATAATTGCCCCAGAATAGGTCATAACCTTCCTAAACACTCCAAAAGGCCACCTGTCAAGATTTTTTGCAATCTAACATGTCTAAGGCAGTGCAGACAAAGAAACAATTTCGAAAAAATCAGCCTCTAGCACCTTGAAACTGACCCCGTAATTAGAACTATATTTTCGGTGCGCCAAACAGCTGTGGGATAACCGTCATTGGATCTGACACTATCGAGAACCCCTATGAGTTAAGTTTCAGCTTAATCGGGCACTCCAGGATAACGTTATGGGTAAAAGACCAAAAAGGGGTAGGCCGCACATTCCCATGTGCCCTCCCTGTGCCAAATCACCATCAAGGGTGACTATTTTTACAGCCTCGGGTAGTGACTTTCCAACCCCATATCTCACTTGTCCTGAGTCAGATTGCTCTCAAATTTTGTGAGCATGTTTGTCATATCAAGACAAGCGTTTTGGTATGTGACATGGCTCATGACTATACCCGAGCAGGGAGAAAAACTAGAGAGAAGTTGATGATTTGTGAAGATAGTTGCAGAAAATTCAACAACAGTGCGCCTCACTCAAGCAATCAAATCATGCCGCTCGCATACTCGATCGACGTGAAACCAATTGCATTATGTGCGTAAGGTCAGAGGCTATCTCTGGTCCAAACCATGCGTACTATGAACGATTGGATTTCACACATGGAAGTGTCAAAACTGTAGTAAATTCCAATCGTTGGATTTCTAGATTCCGGCCAAAAACTTAAAACGACGAAATCTTCGTTCGGACATGAAATCGAGTTGTGTTTATTGCAATGTGATCATAACGAAATGCTCAGTGTGATTTAGCAAAGAAACCAAGGAAAAACATCAAGAAACGAGCACACTATTTATCTGAAGTTTTCAAGATCGATGCAAATTTTGAGTCGCATGATCGTGGCCCAAAAATGCGATCCATGGCTCGAAGTTGTTATCAAATCAATCGTCATGTCGAGCCCGACAAGAAATCAATCATATTTAGATCGAACGTACACAAGAGCAATTCTAAATCATCCATAGAAGATAATGCAAGTTTTAGGGCAGTAGCAAGGACTATTTAGAAATTTCACGTATTGCTGGACAAGGGCAAAACAGTCCTTTTGCATATAACTTTAAAATTCTTTTAATTCTATTAAATTATAATTATCATCAATTTAGGTAGTTTTTAGACATACACTCATGTTTGGGCCCAATTCTATAAGTATATGTTAAACACAATTGTCAAAGGGGACCCTTGATTCTTTTAGCTCATCAATAAAATTTGAGAGTTTGTCACGATAAAATTGTGGGTACGTCTTGGAGAGAGAGAGAGAGAGGAGAGTGAAGAAAAGGGTCGGTACCCTTCACTAAGGTAATTTTTTCTCTCCTCCTCTCATCTCTCTCTTTCTCTCTCCTCCTCTCACATCTCTCTTTCTCTCTCCTCCTCACATCTCTCTTTCTCTCTTCCCTCGTCTATATCTTTCTTTCCTCTTTATTCTCTGAGCTTCTTTATCTACTTTCCTTTTTTATCTTTACCTTTCCTTTCTCTTTCTTCTCTTTCTTACTCTCTCTCTGTTCACTTTCCTTGCTCTCTGTTCATGCATGGTGGAGTCCATCACCTAGCATGATGACTTCTTGCTTCAGGAACTTAAACAGTGAGCTGCCCTTTACTAGAGTGGCGGGTCGGGCTTCTGCTAAAGTCTCCTTGCTTCCCTTCTGTCATGGATGGCGAAAGCACATCACCGTCCATGTTCTCTCTCTTTTCTTAATCTTCTGTCATGGACGATGAAAGCATATCACCGTCCATGTTCTCTCTTTTTTTTATTCTCTATCATAGAAGGAAAATGCACATCGCCATCCATGCTTTCTCTCTCCTCTTAATCTTCTATCATGGACCGTGGAAGTACATCGCTGCCCATATTTTCTCTCTCTTAATCTTCAATCATGGATGGTGGAAGCACATCGTCGCCCATGTTTTCTCTCTCCTCTTAATATTTAATCATGGACAGTGGAAGAACATCATTGCCCATGTTTTCTCTCTCCTTTCATTCCTGTGTCATGGACGATGGAAGCTCATCGTCGTTCATATCTTCTTTCTCTTCTCTCACTCCCCTATCATGGATGTCGGATGCTCATCATCGTTCATGTTCTCTCTTTCACATTAATCATCTGTCATGAACGGCGGAAGCTCATCGTCGTCCATGTCTTCTCTCTCTTCTTTCATTCCTAGGTCATGGATGGTGGAAGCTCATCGTCGCCCATATCTTCTCTCTCTTTTCTCATTTCTCTTTCATGGACGGTGAAAGCTCATTGTGGTCCATGTCTTCTCTCTTCATTCATTCTTCTATCATGGATGGTGGAAGCTCATCATCGTCCACATCTTCTCTCTCTTCTCATTCCTCTGTCATGGGCGATTGAGGGTCATTGTCGCCCATGTTTTCTTTCTCTTCTTACCCTTCTGTCATGGACGGCAAGAGCTCATCGCCGTCCATGTTCTTTCCTATCTTTTCTCTCATCACCGCTCATGTTCCTTTGCTCTCTTCTCTCTCATTATTATTCATTCTTTTCCTTCTCTCTTTCCTCTCTCCCTTTTTCCTTTTCTCCCTCATTGCTCATCTCGTCGTCTTCGCACAGGCGCGACATCGGTAGTACTGTGCATGTCTCTCTTTCTCTCTCTTCTTTCTTCTATCTCTCTCTCTTTGACCAAGAAAGGCTTAGACAACATTGTCATGGTAGTCTTGTTGTCTAGCAGAATTGTCGTTGAGCCGGTCTTAGTTACCGTGCCCGCCTTACTGAGTCAAGCCGACCGATGATGGTTCTGACGTTTAGTAGTATTTCTGTTGTGCCAGTCTAGTTACCGTGCCCATCTTGTTTCCACGCCGGGTCAATCATTTGCTGATCTAGCTGTGTGTTAGTCTCACCACTTAGTCAAAATTCATCTGATCTAACCCTTTCTTCTTCTTTCACTTATCCTCTTACCCTTTCTTCTTTTAGATGTGCATGTTCGTGTACATTCGCTCAAAGACAAGGTGGGATCTCTTTTGGCCCACTTGTCTCATAAAATTAACCATGTGTGTGTGATTACATAAACAGGAGAATAGAGGCCAAGGGAGGCAATTACGAACCAGTTCTATGACTGGGGGGACTTTCTTTGTGATCTAAGAGGGTGTTCACGAGAGCTAGCCCGTGTAAGTCCCGAACCCACCTTAAATTCCTCTCTCATCGGTTGGTATAATTGCCCTCGCTCTTGAGTGAGGTTCTCGATAGAGCAATCACAAAGTCCCGAGTTCCCCTAAAACCAGAGACGCGTGTCGCGCAATCATCTAGATCTAAAGGGCAAGATCGAGGCACCTAACCAGCTTAGCGACTCCACTGAGGACTGACGACCCCTTCGTCGAGTCGTTCTTGTTTGGCTAGTTTTTCTTTCCTTTGTTTTTCTGTTTTCACACATCACATGGCTACCCGTTTATCCGAATCAGGGATTTTTTTATCCCCGCATTCACGAGCATTCCCCGGGAACAAGTTCCTCGAATTCATTCTCAATCTTTCTTTTAAGCAAAGACCCAGTGTCTAGCTCCCAGGTCTTGACCTAGATTAGCGTGAGAAGGGACTAAAAGGTCCCTAATTCCCCATCTCCATGCTCTGGTGGAGAAAGCGGCTCAACACCACCCGAAGTCAGCAAAAGAGTTATGTCGATAATCGCTGGAGAGACCTGGAGTTTGAAGTGGGAAATCGAGTCTTCCTGAAGGTGTCACCAACTAAGGGTGTTATGAGATTATGTAAAAAAGGGAAATTGAGTCCACGATTCATCGAACCTTTTGAAGTCTTGGAAAGAATTGGAAGCATGGCTTACCAACTTGCTCTGCCACCTAAACTGGCCAGCGTTCACAATATATTCCATATATCACGGTTGAGGAAATATCAACCTGACCTGTCCCATGTCTTGGAGTATGAATCAATTCCGTTCAGGGAGTATTTTACCTATGTTGAACAACCAATTGGGATATTAGACAGGAGGGTACAAGTGTTGCGTAATAAAGAAACTCCTCTGGTCCGGGTGCAATGGCAGTATCATTCAAGGGAAGAATCGACAAGGGAATGGGAAGATGAGATTAGAGAGAAATACCCCCACCTTTTTGGTTAATGATTAATATGATTTTGAGGACAAAATCCTTTTTAAGGGAGGGATGATGTAAGGACAACAAATTTTTCCCCAGTCCAATGACACACACGGCGAGGGAGAGTGAGATAGAGGTAGCGCAGGCTGTGTAAAGGAAACTCAGCACCAGCCGTGTAAGAGAAGAGGTAGCGTCGGCTGTGTAAGAGAAGAGGTAGCGCGAGTTGTGTAAAGGAAACCCAGTGTAAGAGAAGAGGTAGCGTCGACTGTGTAAGGGAGACGCAGCGCGGGCTGTGATACCCATCACCATCTGTGAATTCAAGACCTAGCGTCGCTTGAGTAGAAGGGAGAGAGAATTACCATGCGTGTGAGAGGCAGCGCCGTGTATGGAGGGTCAGCGTCGACTGAGTAAGTGAGCATCGCCGACAGTGTATGGGAACATCGTCGTGTGTATTTGATCAAATTGTACAAATGTCACTTGTCAGCGCCGCTCCGTACATGTCAGAGCCACATGCGATAGTGTCAGCCACAGTGTTTTCCAACCACCCTCTCCTTTTTAAGCCTTTTCCTCCATTGGGCAGCACCGTCTCTCCCATTTTCTCAACTTTTCTACCTCTCTCTTGAAGTTCACTACTGCCCCTTGAAGACAGCATACTGGTGGAGCTAGGAAAACCCCTTGAAGGGAATGAGTGGGGATTTGAGATACCGTGGGAGTTTAAGGTAAGTGGGTTTAGCTTCTATGCATCCATGGTTTATGTAAAGAACAAATATTTAGAATGGGTAAGATGATAGAATGAAAAATGTGAAGCATGAATGGGTTAACATGAGGTTGAAATTTCAAATTTATGCTTCTAAATGCCATGACTGTTTTTACCACATATCTGATCTTTTTATTGATGGAAACTCATGAATTGCTCAATGTGAGACTCCTTATCATGAACAAGGTTCCAAGCCCAAAGTGTAGCTTGGCCAGGAAATATTAAGTGTTCTTTAAAAGCATGTTAACTTGAGAATAAGAATTTCCAGAACTGTGATTGTTTTTGTATCAAAATGTTCGATGGCCAAATGGTGTCCAAATGGGACCAAATTTACTCTTTTAGGTCATGATAAAATTGTGCATGGATCAAAAGATATGGCCTAAAATGTCGAGACACAACAATGCTCACAGTCATTGCTAATTTCAGCAACTATGGCCCTCTTTTGGTCATACTTTTAACCCAGCAAATGGTATTCAAAAACCTTCAAACTGCCACCATTGGAAAGGTCTGTGAATGTACTCAAAGTTGCATGTTTTGAAGTTTTTGAAATTCCTCACGGATTTTGAATTATGCCCCGAAATACGTGAACATATCATTGAGCATTATTGTAGGGAAGATTTTCAGCAACTAAGGTTCACTTTGGGCTAAGCTATAGACCCATCAAATGACACCCAAATTCTTTCAAATTACTGTCTTTGTAATGATCTGAGGGTAAGCTCAAAGTTTCATGTTTGAGCATTCTGAAACGTCTCTTAGATTGGGAGCTACACTTCACGGCACTAGTTTTATATCCATATGACACTAAGATTTCTTGATATGTGATAAATGTGAATACCATATGATGAATTTCATGGGAATGCCATAAAGACATGTGAATGATGTCTTATGACTATGCTATGTGAGAAAAAGGGGCCATGAGTACAATAGTGATGAAATGAATTCATAATGAATGTCAATTGCTACTGAGACGACTTAAGTGTAAATGTCCTGTGAAAGCTTATGAAATAAATGTCTTTTGCTAAATTATATGATGAAATATGATTCATCTGTAAGAGACATTGACTGATGTGAACGAATTGAATGCTTGAGCATGATGAATGGCCATTGTTTATATCGATATGGACCACTATGCTGTGGGACACTCACTGGTAGTGGATACTATTATGATATTGTGATGAATGGCCACTGTTTATATTGATATTGACCACTACGCAGTGGGACACTCACCGTTAGTGGATACTGTTATAATATGGACCACTCTACAGTGGGACACTCATCGGTAGTGGATACTGTTATGATATTGACTACTACGTGGTGAGACATTCATCGATAGTAGATACAGTTACGATATCACCTGCTACGCAATGGGACACTCATCGGTAGTACGAAAAGCAATGCCGGCATATCCCCTAACCTGCATAATGATAGGAACGGGTTAAGGGAGAGGATGGAGGATCGCACCCTAGATTCATGAAATGCAATGAAATGATTGATGCCTTGCAAGGTAAGGGCTTATCGATTTTCCAATTCGCTTTGGGGACTATGTGAGTGTGTTGAGGGTATTATGAAGTGGATTACCCCACTTGTCATTACCCTCACTCCTGTATGAGGGTAGAGACCTTAAGCAATGGGATTGAATTAGCCTGATGGATAGATCCTCTACTGCGGGAGTAGGTGATTTAGGGAGTGAGTTGGTAATGATAGAGTGGTTGAATAAGGAATGTTTAGGATTGCACTGATTGAATGCTCATGATCGCACTAATTTAGTGATAACTGCCATGTAAATGAAATGTTCATACTCGTTGTCTTGATCTAATATTCACATGTGCTAAACTATGGTTTTATATTGATGGATTGAACTGTTGTCACACACGGATAGAATCACTATCGATGCATAACACTAGATCTACTTCCTGGGATGTATAGCTCATTCTATTATTTCTTCTCTCCTTGTAGATTGATAGCGACAGCTTTAGGGCTTGGAGCTAGTGTTTTGCAGCAGGAAGTTGAAGTTAGATTTTGCGAAGAGGGTGCTTCGATCTTGTTTATGCCTGGTCTGTTTGACCCTGAGTTTTTGTTCTTTGTTGATATATATGTAATATTGGGCCTACACGCCCTGAATTGAATGTAACATTTTGGAAGAAATTTATATATAATGGATTTTTGGTGTTTGGGATTGTTAATGTTCACTTGCTAGTTGAGCTATCGTTTTAGTCCTTTTTTCCATGGTTTGGTCGATTACCGAAAATAAAAGCGTTAAGTCCACTCCTACTTGAGTGAGAAACGTTGCATTGGATCACGAACTCACACTCGGTTGCCCGTCGCCGTATAAGGTACGAGGGTGGGGGGTAGGGTCATGACAGCTGGGGTTGGTGTATGTAGGGCATAGGTAAATTGGTTGTGTAGGTTAGTGGTGTGGGTGTGGTGCATACAAGAGGTGCTAGCTATTGGGGTAGAGAGAGAAAGAAGTGCTTAGTGTTGGAAGGGAGATATTCATTCGAGAGAGAGAAAGAGGAGGGAGAGAGATTTAGAGAGAGAGCCATGTGATTGGTGGACAGAGAGAGAGAGGGGGGGAGGGCTTAAAGAGACTTTAGGTTTTGATAAAAAAGTGGTCATTAATAAATTATTTAGGTAAAAAATATAAGGCCAAAAGAGTATAGGGGATTGGAAGATAGAAAATATAAAGACTTAATGCAGCCAAAAATATTGTAAAATCTTCATAGAAAAGATAAAGACTTAATGCAGCCATAAATATTATAAAATCTTGAGTCCCTTGAGAAATGGATGCAAAAAATAGGGGGGTATGGAGAAATTTACCCATTTTAAAAACAAACCTCTATGCGTATCTAACGAGAGATTTTTTAGATGCACATTTTAAAAACAAACGTCATAATACCTATCTAAAGAGAGATTTTTTAGGAAACCATTCGACCTCTCATGTATATTTCTCTCTCCCCTATCTCACACTTGACATAATTTTTTTCTCTTCCCCTCTCTGTCATGTGTTTTTACAAAATGGTAGCAATTGTTTTTTTTTTTTGGTTTTGGTGAAAAGATGTTAATTTCTCTCTAAGTTATCTTGTTTCTTCACACAATGCCCACCCTTAACACCTATTTAAAGTCACTTCCTTATATTATCTCTAAGCATAGACATAGGAAAATTGTTTCATATGGTTGGACCTTATTTCTACATATGCAGTCCAGAAATATATAGCATCTTAAAGATGGATACAAATGTGGTCCATCTAAATACCATCGAAACAAATGATCCAAAAGTTATCTTAATAGAATTATTATTTCTAATTTAAAAAAATTTCTTTTCATATTTCAAATCTCCATGTTAGAGATTACATATTTTTAAAAATTAAATCCAAAAGTCTATCTCAAAAATAAATTTATTAAGAAGCCCGTATTTCTATACGTGCAGGCTTGGCCCGCATGTTAACCGCGTACCTAATAATACCACAAAGAGTTACTTCAAAAAAAGGAGGAAAAAAAACCGACGAAGAGTCCTCATGATGGAGGGTTCTTTATAACGGAAAGTAAAGCCACACGATGGAGGTTTTTTTACTATGAAGGGTAGTTGGAGTAATATCTATGGCGATTTGAGGGTAATATAGGAAGTGTTAAACTGCACGTCTTGCACTGCTCTAATGATGTGGGCATACTTGTTTGGGGCATACTTGTCCTTTTCTTAGGAAACAGCTATCTATGTGAACCAACAGTCACCTGCCACGTGGAAGATGATGGTGCATTATTCTCCGTACAAAAGATTTGGTGCATGAAATATAGCGTGATACATATTTGGAAAATTATTTCTGTTGGACCGCATGATTACATGAGTGGTCCAAAAAGTGTAAAGCATCAATTTTAAAGATAGATGAAAGTAGGTGTTCGATTAAAAATAATAGAAATTAATGGTCTAAATATTTTTTTACTAAAATTATTATTTTAGAATTTTAAAATTTAGTCATATTTATGATTTTTATATTAGAGATTACATGTTTTTAAAAATTAAGTCAAAAAATCTATCTCAAAAATAGATTTATTAATAGGCCTACATTTCTACATATGCTTGACACCTTAAATTAAAGGGTGTGGTTTCTATAAGGTTGCAACTTTAGATAATCCAATTAAGACACACCTCCAAATTTTATTATAACATATAATTTTGGTGTCGCAAATTATTAGGATTATTTGAAATTCTATTTTTATATTTAATTATAAAATTTTAAACTCCAAAAATAGTTAAAATCAAGTAGATCTATAAATATTTGAAAATCTTGAAAAAGAATGGTTAAGATAATATGTTGCAAAATGCACTTTTTTTTGGTACTCAAAATCATTTTTTTCTTTTTTTCATATTTATATATCTCGATGTCGAGATGATCAATTAAAGGGTTTTCAACAATTAAACAACCTTTTTCGATTGATTTTTGAGGTGCATCTTTAATTCTACATTTTTTAAGTTGCAACCTTAGATAAAGTTTTTCCTAAATTAAATTATAGAATTAAGGTGTATTTTAAAATTCTTGAGAAAGGCTATTTTGATATTAAAAAACCATCTAATTTCAATTTACTCTTGAAAGGGAATATGGATGTTGCATAGGATTGCATACTATGTGACAATTTATCTTTATTACAATGAAATTATAAATACTCATAGCCATTAAATGTTAAATTGGATGACTTGGGGTGTGTCGTAAAGTTCAAGAATTTTTTGTTTGAACTTTTAATTTTAGTCAATAACACTCTTACAGCCACCAGATTTAAAATTTAATGGACAAAAATTATAAATAGCTTCTTTTATACTTATTCATATCATATTGTGACATTTATCAAAGTACTTGACAATTTAATTATTTTGTTGATTTGGTTTCAAAACTTTTACCAAAATATACAATACCATGAGTTATCATTAATGGTTCAAATTGGGTAAATTACTAAATAATTGATAAATTAGATTAAACTTATTTTAACAAATTTTCATATTATAAGTTTTTGGGCAGCGATTTCATGCAATAGTATATCATAGTGTAATGCAACCACACTTCTGGAAAACCAAGTTTGTGGTATTTGTACGATCCAAACTTTTGCATACACACTCTCTTCATCTCAATAATCAATCTAAAAAAAGCGAAACTAATTTGGATCCTATGGTCAAAATAAGTCCCCTTCAACAATGAATCTAGACCGTCAATTTGATGAATTTCAAGATCTAGGCTTTATGAATTCAAAATCATTTTTTTATTTTTTAATATTATTAATCTAATGATAATACAAGTATCTAAAAAATTTGAAAAGAAAGAAAATCATTCTAAGACCTAGATCTATGCATCTCACTAAAATGGACGGTCTATATTAATTGGGCTAAAAAATACTTTTTTAAATTGAGTTTTCAAATTTTTCTTTTTTGAGATTATTTATTAGAATGAAAAAAAAATTATATTTTAAAATTTGAATTAAGTTCTAACATGGTTTTTAAATGATGTTACATTATATTACTATAACTACCTCAATTTCCCTATCATTAAAATGTGGAACACGTGGAAGCGCACCATCAAGATTTCCACATTTTGTATAGAGCAAGGCTCTAAACAATCAAAGCAGAGCACACTTTCAAATAATATCGAAAAATTTAGTTTCAATACTGAAAATCTTTGTCATATTCTTAAAGTATATTTTCATATCTAATGATAAAATTTAAAGCTTCAAAAACTAGTATAGATTGAGTAGATCTATGAAAATTTAAAATATTGAAAATTACGAGCCCCAAAAATACATTATAAGATGCACTATTTTTGAAACTTGAAATCCATGTTTTTTCCCATGTCTATGAATCTAGATGTCGAGATCATTAATTCGAAGATATTTGGGCATCAAAACAACTCCGTCTAGTGAAATATTTGAAGTGCGCTCTAATTTGATTGTTTAGAGCCTCGGCTCTATTTAAACTCACCTTTTCCAATAATAATTGACCACCGATATAATCGTATCTCTAACGACGAATATATCCAAGATTTGTATCTAAAATATCTACGCGGTAGGGGCAAAATCATCCTCATCGAAAGATCAAAATTATCTTATATATGTATGCTACGCTATGGTAATTCACAAGAAAACGTTGGGCGGTGCAGTCAAAACTTTCCACAAATTCTGAGTAGAAGACGCAGAGGAGCTTACCATCCCGTTTGGTGTAGAAAGTTTGGGGAAAGTTTATTTCAGGGGGAATTCGCAGGCATAAAGGCTGGCTCTCATGGAACTGTAAGGGCTCCATTTCTCTTTTTATTTTTATTTTCTGGTGTTTACTCTCTGAATGACCTTGACTGAACAGTTGAAAGTGTTGAGAAATTGCATGAAATTTAGTTTCAAAAAAAAAAAAATTGCAATGGATTTGAGGATGTAGCATAAGGATTTTGAGAAGAGAATAAATTGGAACAAATCTGAGAGAAATTTGGATTTTTAACGGAATTTGAGACGGTTGTTGAAGTAATTTTGGTAGGATGATGAAAGAGAACAAGAATTCTTGGGAATTTGAGACGGTTGTTGAAGTAATTTTGGTAGGATGACGAAAGAGAACAGGAATTCTTGCGAGATTCAGAAATTACAAGGTATTTGAGACTGTAATCCTGGATCACCTGTTGAATTTGAGAGAAATTCAGATAATTATAGGAAGAGTTGGCAAAAATAGGAAGGGGAAATGGGAGAATTTGTGAGGATCTTAGACTATCATATAAAGAATTGGATCGACCGTTATAGTGATGCGTAATTCATGAGAATGATCTCTGAGAATATCTATCACAAGACAAGAAAGGTAGATGATCCTAACGGTTTGATGAATTAATTGAGAAAAAATATTCTAGAATTTTGGCGGAAAGGAGGAGAATGAGCAGCGATAATGGAAATCTGGAGAAAACTACTGAAAGTACATAGAGGATTTGAAAGACAAGGAACCTTTGAGAAGAGATTTAAGTTAAAAAAGGAAGATTACACTTTTTGGAGAGAGCTACGGTAAAATTTCGATAAGAGTATATAGATCAGTAGTTTTTCCTGAGAATCAAAGACTGTTTTTAGCTTGAACTGGGAGAAGAATAGTGGAACTTGCATAGTGCAAAGCAACTAATAAGGGGTTAAATGGTTCAAGAAATAAATGTGAGAAATTATGCTGATGCTGTAGAAAATGGTGGGGAAATGGTATTAGCAGTTTAAAAGAATGGAAAACTGAAGGAATCTGAGCAAATTTTATCAGGAAGATATGGAGTGTGGGAAAACCAGCAAAATATAAGAAAAGCAGGGGAAAATTTTGAGAAATTCTAGTAACATAAAAGGCAAGGTGGAATTTAACAGGCTGGAAAGTCCTTGTGTGATGCATTGAAACAAATCCTCAGCTTGTGGAGCACCTGGATCCCTTTCTTTTGGTGAATAGGGTGAAGGTACTCTAGCCTTGTTGCACTTGTTCCTTTCTCGTTCTTTATTTGAACCTTTTGATAAATAGAACAGGTCAGTTGGAATGTCCATAGAGATATATAATGAAACGAGGTATACTGCCCTTGTGATCTGGTTTTGGATTTATGGAAGGAAAATTGTTTCATGTTGGCTGGACCGCTTGACTACATATGCAGTTCAAAAAGTGTAAAGCATCCATCTTCAAGATGGATGCAAGTAGGTGTTCCATCTAAAACAAATGGAAACTAATGGTCCAAATGTTTTCTTACTAGAATTATTATTTCTAAAAACTTACTTTTTCATATTCATGATCTCCATGTTAGAGATTACATGTTCTCTAAAATTAATTAAAAAAATCCATCTCAAAAATGGATTTATTAATAGGCCTTCATTTCTACATATACGGGCTTGGCCGTATAGAAACCGGGTCCTTTATGGAAATATGGGGGAGTTTGTCTTATTGCTGCCAGTTTTAGAAAACTTGGACTCGGGCATACAACCAAGCATTGCCCAAGCACAAGTATGTGGATCAGACTCGGAACCAGTGAGACTCAAGCCAGTTCCCTAGATCCCATTTAACTCAGCTGTGTCTGAGATAGACTTGGGCAAGTTTTACAAAACTGTTACAATGCTGTAGCTGTGTTTTTGAAACTTGTAGATTGGAATATTAGGAAATTGATAAGCAATTTTGCGTCAACCTAAGTTTAATGACATTTTTGGAATGAATTACCAATCATAGTGAGGATAACAACATCTAGCAGGAGCAGAATCCTTAACAGTCAAGTAAAACTTAGGTTTCTTTGGAAAAGTATACAATGAGATCATTTACCTTTGGTATAAGGTGGTCACAATTAATCTTGATCATTGGATGTGAAATTGGGTGGCTGCATTTATTCCATTGACCAACCTCAAAATTCAAAAGAAATTTTCTTGAACTTTGTGACATACTCAAGCTATTATATTTCACATTAGATGGTTATAGGTAATTGTGACTTCTTTGTACCAAAGGTCAATGGTCTCATTGTATACAACCCTAGTTTCTTTTGATTTTTTATTCCTTTTGATCCTCAAGTTTGGTGGGGAATTTGCAGTAGAATTTTAGAGAGAAAAAACAAAAATGTATCTCCTTACTTGCTTCTTTTCTTTTGAGGGAAAATTTGAAGTGAATAACATTGAATTGTTTTTAGGATCATAACATCAGATATGATATATGGGTATAGAGCAGAACTATAGAGGGAATAGAATAATTTTTTATGAATGCTTATGAGGAAGGTTTCAACTTTTTGAGCTTGATATGATATATGGGTATAGAGCAGAACTATAGAGGGAATAGAATAATTTTTTATGAATGCTTATGAGGAAGGTTTCAAATTTTTGAGCTTGAGAAATACTGCTATAGGAGCAGGGATATTAGCGGGGAAGGAGCTTTCAGATATTTTATGGAGGTTTAAGAAGGGAAACAAAAGTTCCATATTCTGCTTATATCACCTTTCAAAAGAATATTTTGAGAGATAGTGTTTTTTTACATCAATGGGGAAAATTTATATGAGGACTCATTTTTCAACATTTTGTTATTTATTGTACTTGTTAAATTGGAAAGAATAATGGACAAATGCCACTAGTCTTAACCAGCGTCTACGACTCACTTGAGTCCGTTTGGGATTGGGAGAGTAACTCGGCCTCGCCATAGTGGTGAGGCGAGGCGAGTTGGGGGCGAGCTGGGTGCACACCTCGCAAGGCCCCAAAAACTTGCAAAGAAAGAAAATCAAAGAAAAGGTTAAAAAATACAAAAAATATAGGAATCTCCGATATGTTACTAATATGTTTTGAGATGCTTTTGATAGTTTTTACAATTTCTTTACAATCACTCCATTAGGAAATAAATGGCACGATGGTTATGTTCTTGTTTTGGAAGTCGTTTACCTGCTTGGCTTGACCAATGGGCTCTCCTGGTGGTATCAGCAGGATTTTGTGAGAACTCTTTGATCCAACCAGAAGCCTTATCCCTCCTAGGAAAAGACTGCAATCAATCCAATAGCTTTCAACCAGATGTAAGGCACATGACTAGTTGTTGGGTTTTACAACTTTTTATCACCATAGAGAACTAGATCTTTACCCCAAAAGTACGATGCTGCAGTCCTTGTGTGGGTGCTGTCGAGCCTGTAATCTGAAGTGTTTATTAAACTGTGGGTTTTACACTTTGCCCCACTGCTGGATCTTTGTACCATCCTCTTGTGTTTTAGTGGGCCCATAAAAGAAACTTGTGGCCTTGGAAAATAGGGCAACTAGTTGTTGAAGGAAATGAATGTAGGTCATTTGAGAAATCTAATAATTTTATCTAGAATAAGGAATGTGGTTATTGCCACTGAATCTATGTTCCCATCTTGGCTTTGGCCAAAGAAAGCAGTATATGAAATTTTAGGCAATTCTGTGGTCCTGTTTGATGAAGGTGGCTTTACTTCAGAAGTGTACAGAGTGTGACTCTTCAGAACAATATAAGTACTTCAAATAGAGGATGCATTTGTGTCAAATCAAGTTGACAAGCTATTGACTTTAATACCTTGTAAAATCTGTCATTTGCTGAGTGGGAAAAGTCAAGTGAGTAAATCTTTCACTTGCATGGTGTTTTTCCCTATTTCTTGGAAATGTTTCCAATTTTATTCTTTTCAAAAGCAGACCTAACTTGAAAATGGTCTGGCCACGTAAGCTCACTTGGTCTGCGCACGTGTTTGCATGTTAAGGTTCATATGGACCTTGTTCACCAGTTATGCCCTTTTTAGCTTATATATAGAACAATATAGCATCATACATTCATGATATGTAGGTCATTGTGCTTATTATTGGCATTTTCTAGGATGTGACATACTTTTCTTTCTAGTTTCACAAATTCTTAACAAATTATCATTCTATCAAATTATCATACTACTAACAAGGGAAGGGATTTGATAAGCCAAATATGGCGTATCCACAATTCACCCTCTACCCAAAACAAATAATTAAGGGAACTCTTTGACCTATTTTTGCGAAACATCTTTGACATACCTGGTGAGCAATTCGGGGAAATTATTATTGATTTTGAGTTTGTAATGGCCTAGATTTGACCGTCCTTCAAATGGATGGCTTGCTTTCATTGTTGGGGGAGCAAGTACCTCTAACATTACCCTTGGCAAACACTGTGGAAACTCAACCATGGCTGACAAAATCCTTTCCATAATAACTAACTAACTATTACTGATAAACGTTTAAATATTCAATAGTAGCCAATAATTACTAATAAACCATTATTTTCATTTTTAATATGCATTAATTATGCAGTAATATAAGATGTCTCTGCAATAATTATGAAAATACATATAATAATTACTTAGGTTGTAAGAAGAATGCATGAATTTTTAGAAATTAGAATAATGCCATTATAGTGTGGTTCTTTCTATATTTTCATTTTTTTTTATATGTAGGAGACCAGATTGCCTCATTGTTGCTTCGGGCCAAGTTCCAAATCAACTTTGACTTTTCAAAATCATCTCTTCTGGATATAACAAATTGCACTGACTTGTCTACTTAGTAATTGCTGCCAAAGCTATCACTTTGGGCTAGAAACTTGTATTGGAAGGCTTTATAAGGCTCTCCAAATGCAAAGCAATGTTAATAATGAATTGATAAATAATAATTAAAAAAACACTTAGCAAAGAGTTTTTAGGATAGGGCTTCAACTTGATTGGTTAGTTATTGACTACTGCAATACTATGTCCTAAGTTCAATCCTTACTGCAGAACTACCCATTAGCAACATACACACACATATATGGGTTTGTTTATGGTCAACCCTTCAAAATATAAAGGTTACTGTAGAACTATCCAATAGCAACGTACACACACATACAGGTGTGCTTATAGTGAACCCCTCAAAATATAAAGGTTAGTGTTAGAATGGCTTGTTATAGGTGTATTTATCAAAAAATAAATTCTTGTTGTTTAATGTTTAAAATTTTTTTTTTATAGGCAACTTAATCAATAAGGGTATGTTTAAAATTTTTACAAAAGTACAATAGTATTTTGGAATTGAGTGTCCTAGAACTGTACTAGCACAATACCCTTGTCCTTTATTATAAATTTCAACTTTGTCCTATTAAGATGACAAAATTACCCCTTGTTTTTTATTGATAATTACATATACACTTTTATATAAACGATGATCTAGCTTTAATGACCTTTCAAAATACTATTATGGTTACCTTAACAACCTTCCAAAATATATGTTATGGTTAGAATGGATTGTGAATGGTGGATTTACTACCATAAATTTACTTTTTATGGGTAGCTTGGACATCAAGGGTGCATGTGTGACTATCACTAAAAGACAATCGTATATTTGTCATCTTTATAAGAACAATTGAAATTTCACCAAAAAATGAGGTTTTTTGTACTAATTCTATTAAGACCAGATTGGACTGTCTAGTTTGGACCTAGAACAAGAATATAGAATGGGCAACGAACTGGTCAAAACCAGTATGAACCGGCCAGCTCAGTCTGGTCAAACCTGTTAAATCAATGTGAACTAGCCCGTTCAGACTCGTTGTGACCCTAATTTGTATTTTTTTTCATAATTATTTTGTTTGCATTTTTGGAACATGCTTATAACATTGGTTCCTAATTGTTATCTAAAATTTGGTTTTGATTTTTCTAGATTGTTTTCAGGTTCTTTCTTATTTTTCTCTATTTTCAATTTTTTTGTAATTTTCCTTTTTTTATTTTTCTTGGTCTGATTGGTGAACCGGTTTGGTTCAACCTGTCTGACTGAATTGATGTGCCCACTACTTTGGCCTCTGATCCCGTCTTAATAACACTGATTAATAGTAATATTCCGTTTCATTTACTTTAAATGGCATTGTAATTCTGTGAAAGTTTGAAGTGTACTCTAACTTAATGACTTATCTACTTATAAATGTCGACTTTTTACTGAGAGCAATATTTATTTTGTAAAACTGCCTATCGTAAACCAATTTGGGCTTTAAACTATAGATATATAGTTTAAAGTTCAAACACTTTCTGGAACACTTTTGTGATGTTATCATGTCCTTTGCAGCACCTAATTTTAGCCCATTCAACAAATTATCAATTTGAACCGTCAAGTTTGATATTATATAGAACATACTTACCTTGTCTTTAGTTTGTGTTTTTTTGGTCACCCCTATGAGATATGTATTTTAACACCTTGCCTATTAGATATCTCACTATTTTGATTAACATATCCAGATGCATATGTCAGAGTGTGTGATAATGATATTTTCTGAAGTGGCAACCCTTGTTTGGAAAAACCTTTTCTTAATAAAAATTGTTATTCGTGAAATACCAATATATTTTGCTCCTCTTTTTTCTTGTAGAAGGGTCCACTCAGGTATTGGTGTTCTCAAGACCAATTTCTTCCAGGGCTTTTCTTGTTTCTAGAAACTACCGTTTTAAATCCCAGCAATTTGATCGCTAATACTATATGAGCATTGAATTTTAATAGAGAAGGTAATTTGTCGGTATTTTAAACACTGGTATTCTAAATCATAGTTCCCAAATGGAGGCTCCTAAAAAGAGGCAAACATGAAGAGAATTTCAAGCAATACACTGTGATATTCATATGGATCAGTGAATCAAAAAAGTCAGAAACTTTTAAGGCAAGGTGTTAGATATGCGGCTCATAGGGGTTCTGTGATTAAAAGAGTTTTTAGTAATGACAACAATCCTGAGGTTTCTCATGAAATCTATATTTGTAGAGGTCATTGTATAAACGACAAATCTGATACTCAAGGTTGAATATTGGGAAAATAACAAAGAACTTATTTAGAAAACTACTGTGGACATGATATGGCAATGTTTTGGTTTCTTACAGCGTATAATGCTTGGTTAATTTAAATTGCAGGAAAATGGCAACACCAGTGGAACCACCAAATGGGTGTGGAATCCAAGGTAAGCATTATTACAAAATGTGGCAAACCATGTTCGAGATTGATACGAAGTATGTCCCAATCAAGCCGATTGGTAGAGGAGCATATGGCATTGTCTGCTCTTCTGTAAATAGAGATACCAATGAAAAGGTTGCCATTAAGAAGATACATAATGCTTTTGAGAATCGCGTTGATGCACTTCGAACTCTGCGGGAACTGAAACTTCTTCATCACCTTCGTCATGAGAATGTCATTGCTTTGAAGGATATTATGTTGCCGGTCCATCGAAGGACTTTCAAGGATGTTTATTTGGTGTATGAACTCATGGACACAGATTTGCATCAGATTATCAAGTCAAATCAGGTGCTCACCAATGATCACTGCCAGTATTTCCTTTTCCAGGTACGTAGTTTTTCCCTTTAAACCTTTTTATGTCAGAATATGATGCACACTGTGGTGGTAAAACAAATCCAGATGATTTATTATATTTTATAGTAGTAGTGCAAAAAAAAAAAAATCAAATTCCAATCCTGTTATTAAGGGCAATTGTTGTTATAACACAAAATCAGGCCGAGGTTTATTGTGTCTAGCATGGGCTAAGATGTTAATATCTATTGGAAACTTAAGAGACTCAGGTAGATAGCTGAGAGACTAAGATAATATAAGCATTGATTGACTGCCAGTGCTTTGAACAAAATATAACATGATTAATGTAGCATACAAATAATATAGTGTGTCATCTTCATGGTCTAAACTTAACAATAGACATTTGAAATTAGCCAATCTCCCACTGAAGTCTATTTCCACTCCAGCAGATAATCATCTCATCTCTGCCGTCCATTGTCAGTGTGATCGATGGACATTTACCTTTATGTACAATCTCTTGAATGAATCCAGTTGCAGCACCTATATTTGTCTAACCAGGCCCTAGGATATCACGTGTCCATACAAGATCTTGTTTGGGGTGATGTCTTCTTTGTGTTTCAAGTTAGTAAGAAATCTCATGTAAATCTCCTGGTGTGTGACATCAAGGAGAAAACATTCACTACATATGTTTCATAAATTGCAGATATGTATCGGGGGCAATCATATCTGTTTAGTCAATTGCCTGTTCTTAGGTATTCCCTAACACTTGGGACATCTGACCTCATCATCACCCAAATAATCCATTTCCATAATTTATAAACACTCTCTAATAACATATTCCCAATACTTGTTCTTTTCTTCACATCATGTTTCAAGCTAAAGTTATAGTTGTTCACTTAAAATTAGAATTGTAGGAAGTAATTATAGCTCAATGTTGGAGTAAGTGAAAATCATGTGTGATACAGAGTTGTGATATTCAGAGTTGTTATAAGGTGCACTATACTGGAACTTGAAATTCATCTTATCTTCATATCTATGCATCCGAAGGCCAAGGTAATCAATTGGAGGGTTTTCCAATGTCGGAACATTCTCTTCTAGAGGAGTTTTGTGTTGCACCTTACTTCAGTAGTATAACGTTGGCACCTTATATAAATATTCTCCATTTAGTATATCTGATGTTAGTGTTGAGGTGGCCCCCTATTTTCAGGAAATACCCATACTGCTTTGTAGACTTGTTTATTAATTATCCAGATAGAGTTAACCTTCTTCTCCAAAAAGAAAAAAAAAAGAAGAAAAGAAATCAAGTAGCCTAAGTGATTGAGTATCTAGTCTTGTTATGCCTGAATCTAGTTAAGAATATATAACTGGTGCCATCCATCAAAGTTGCTATGATGCTAGTGATTAAATGCCTCCACTTTGCTGTATTTATGACAAATCGAGCGTCCTTACCAACATGACCATTTTGTGGGGCAGTTCTTAGATCATTTTCTGACAATATATAACACACAATTCCAATTGCTTTTTGCTTTACTAGTTCTACTATTTATTGTGATTCCTTTTTTTGCTAAGATACCACTTTAAATGCAAAATCACATGTCTCTTCATTGCCATTTTTTATGCAGTTTTTGCTTTTTAGCATCATAAATATTTTTCTTTGCACATCCTAAAAGTCTTCATCAATCTTCATGTGACGCAGCTGCTGAGAGGCCTCAAATACCTTCACTCTGCAAACATCCTCCACCGAGATCTCAAGCCCGGAAACCTCCTAGTAAATGCAAATTGCGACCTAAAAATTTGTGACTTCGGCTTGGCTCGAACCAGCAGTGGTAAAGGCCAATTCATGACCGAATATGTAGTTACAAGGTGGTACCGAGCCCCTGAGCTCCTCCTATGTTGTGAGAAATACAACACCTCAATTGATGTATGGTCTGTAGGCTGCATTTTTGCGGAGTTATTGGGTCGAAAGCCTATTTTTCCAGGCACTGAGTGCCTTAACCAACTCAAGCTCATAGTAAATGTTTTGGGCAGTTTAGAAGAGGCTGATTTAGAGTTCATAGACAATCCAAAGGCTCGAAGGTATATAAAGTCTCTTCCTTATTGTCCTCGTACACCTTTGGCTCGTTTGTACCCAGATGCAAGCCCTTTGGCCATAGACTTGCTTCAAAAAATGCTGGTTTTTGACCCAGCAAAGAGGATCAGTGTAACGGAGGCATTGATGCATCCATATATGGCTCCACTTTATGATCCGAGCAAGGAACCTTTGGCTCAAGTTCCAATCGATTTGGACATAGATGAAGATTTGGAGGAGGAGATGATTAGAGAGATGATGTGGAAGGAGATGCTTCACTATCATCCTGACGCAGAGGCTTCTTCATCATTGATGTTTGCATAGTTTTTGTGAGAGAGAGAGAGAGAGAGAGGTTTGGAGTGCAATCAACATGTTGTAAGTAGTGTGGCCAGAGTATGTCTTTCGGTAACTATTTATGTATCTGTATCATCGATAAAGAGGAGAGGGTTTCACAGCGTTGTAATTATTCGAGCAAGAATCTGAAACAAAATATCTGTGCATCAGTTTTTCATTCTTATAGTGTAAGAGAGAGAGGAGGTTCAAAGAAGTCCATCATGTAGGCGTTGTAGTTCTTCTATCAAGGAGATGCATCAGTGTAACTCTTGAAGCAATAATTTTGGAGAGTTTCAAAGAATGCACCATGAATTGAATAGGTATCATAAGTTCTCCTGTTGAAATATCAAATGTAAGGGAATACTCCAGGCGCATTAGAGATCTTAGTTTTACATTGAACGTGATGTTTCTGAATTTAGTTCTTACCTCGAACATGAAAGACAACGCTAGAAATTCTTATTTGTAAGGGCAGAATTATTTAGTAGGAATATAATACTTTCCAATTAGATTACCGCTTTCCCATGTCTACATTTTAGGAAAGCGATAGTGTAGCATATGGGAAAGAGCTTTCCCGAATTTTTCCTAATTTTGCCACTTTTCATGGAGACAAAATCTGACGAAATAATGATCTTTTCTTCAAGTTTCTACCTGAAGTGTATGTTCCAGAGGACTCAATAAAAATCAGACGACAAATACCTCGCACATAATTAGAGACTTCAAATAATTATGTGTCAGTAGCAATCTTCCCTTTTTCAATTTGGGTGTAGGTAAGCGGATTGACACCAAAAATAAAATCTCTTATCTCAAGGTATTTTTGGGGCACGAAAAACAATCTCTCATCTCAAGGTATATTTTTTAAAAAAAGCATATAAAGAGACTATGTATCTTTGGTACAACACAGTTACAATTAACTTCACTATTAAATGTGAAATTAGATGACTGTATTTATTTTATTGACTGAGTTCAAACTTTAAAAAAGTTTCTCGAACTTTATGAATAGTATAACATTAGATTTCATATAAGATGATTGTAAGTAATTGTGATAAATGGTCTAAACAAGATACTTTAAGAAAGGCTTTTTATGTGACGCCATCTACATATAGCAGTATCTGTGATTTGCTTTATTCAATCCAAATGCATGACTTGAAGAAAATGTTATTTTATCAAAACAAAATTTGCCCCATCTTTTGCCCTCATTTTCCTATTTTCTCTTTGGGAAAGATTTATATAGAGCTCAGGCTCTAACCAATCAAATTAGAGCCTACCTCAAAAGTTTCACTTGAAGAGGTTGTTTTGATGCTCAAGTATCCTCAAATTGATCATCTCGACATCAAGATGCATGGACACGAGAAAAAAATGGATTTCAAGTTTTGGAAATAGTGTATTTTGTAACGCGTTTTTGGATCGTCAAATTTCAAGATTTTGAAGTTTTTATCAATTGATCTACGCTATTTTAGAAGCTTTAAACTTTATAAATAAAAATAAAAATATATTTTAAAGCTATCATAAAGATTTCGAGTCTTGAAACCATATTTCTCAATACTATTTAATAGTAGGCTCTAATTTTATTGTTTGGATCCTAGGCTCTATACAAACCGCACCCTTTCTTCTTATACCCAACTCTCTCTCTCTCTCTTCCCTATCCTTTAGACCGCCATTGTTGCAGAGGTCACTGAGCTTCTGCTCTCCCTTCTGCCTTATAATCACAACCAATCGCCATTGTTGCAGAGGTCACCGAGCTTTCATTTTGGGCTCCATAGTAGGCCCCTTTTTTTGTAGAGTTGGAAGCCTTCTTTCATCCTTTCTCTTGATTAATCTTGTATAATTAGGAATGAAAAAGATTTCCTTAATTTTTTGGCCCATTTTCTGCTTTTTGTGTAGATGGAATGAAAAATTTATGCGTGTTTGGATTTTGATGTTGTTGTTGGTGGTTTTGGGGGGTTTCCATTGAATCAAATGGGTCAATAAAACATGATTTATTTTTGTGCTTTTACCTCTGCTGGCCGGTGTTTGTTTAGGCATTTCTATTGGACATTCTTCTCCTGTAAATCTTTGTAATTTTTCTTATATATGATAACGTGCCATGACCTCACTCCCTATCGTCCCTGTCGATCCCACAAAGGGCTAGGCCCGAGCCCGCCAGATAACCATCGGGTGTGGGGTCACGACTAGAGATTGCGAGTGCCACTTGGGTTGGAGTGTGCTCAATAACTGTGGTCGTGACCCCACGCCCTATGGTCCTCCAGTGGGCCTAGGCCTAGCCCTCTGTGGGTCCAGCAGGGACGGTAGGGAGCAGGAACATGATAACACATTTTTTGTTTCTACTTTGTTTCCCCTTTTCTTTGTAGAAATATTGTATATTCTTCTCCTTTCAACCACTCAATGAAAAAGTACCAAGCTAGAAAGAGAAACATTTCATATCCTGGATTTCAAAAAATATTGTGTTTTATGAAAGAAAGACTTATGTGATCTTTTATCGGGAAATACAATTTTTTTTTTTCTTCACCCTTTTCTTTTGGCAAAAGATAACTTACAAGTGATTTTTATTATAATAATATAAATTTCAAAATAAAATTAACATAACAATAAAACCAAGATCTTAACAACTTGATATCATTGAAACAATTATGCACTAAGCTTGAGAATAAAAGATAAGATTGCAAGAAAAAAAATGAAAAGTGTCGGAGATTACCTCAACCGAGCTTATTACACCCCACACCTAGTCACCACCATCCGATGACGCGGGATCAATGATCAACCTTCAATCGCAATAGGGAAAGCAAGTTTAGGCTAAGTTACACTAATAGAACAGGAACCCCTTTGATCATAAAATCAAACCCTAGGTGAATTCTCTCAACAACCTAGTGTGAGAGAGATAGATTATCTTTTTGCTAAACCCTAAAACCCCTAACCATAAATCCATAGTTAATAGATAAGAGAGAGAATAATTCCTTAACCTAAACCCTTAGGTTCCTTCACAATGTGGGAGAGAGAGATCAAAGATGAGAGAGTGGTGCATGCCCCCTTTGGCTTTCATGAGAGAGATAAACTTTTCTTAAGAGAGAGAAATTCTAAGTGGGGCATGCCCCTTTGTAGAATATGAGAGAGAAAGATGGGAATTAGGTACAAGAGATAAGGTGTAGAGATTTTTTAGTAGAGCCAATCTCTTTTTATAAGCTTTGAATAAGATTAGGGTTTTCCTTGGCTTGCCTCTTCATGTGATATTGAATATGAACCATTGATCTTGAATGACTTGTGGGATGAGAGATTTGAGCCATCCATTCTATAGATATACCATCAACATTATGGAAGGTGCATGAACCATTATCTTCATTTTTTAAACCATTTTCCCATCAATATAAATTAAATAAATTAAATCTAATCAAAATATTATGCATACCATAAAATAACACAAGTCTACTCAATCTTTCCACAAAATCTTTCAAAGATATATTAAGTCAATATCTTCCAACCATATGGCCACATGCCATATCACTAAAAAATAGGAAAGAGAATAAGGGTGGGGCGTGCCACCCAAGGGAGGCACTCATGGGCCCCACCTTCTAAAAATATATTGGGCCCATGTGCACAATGGGTCCCCATGATAATTTTATATATTTAAAATTAATAAAAAGATTTTAGAATATTATTTGAATATTTAAACCATTGTAAAATCAATATTTTTAATTTTATAAATCAAAAAATTATAAATAAAATATCCAGGGGTTCGTAAAAATTCAAATTATAATTCTAAAATAATTTTCACCATTAAACAAATACAATTAAATTAATTTGATGAGAAAATGATCTATATGGTTTAGGAATCAACAATCATGGGGCACCCCACCTTCAATTGTAAACTACAGACCACACTTGCTTTGTCAGACCGACCAAGTGTTTCTCATGACCCACAGTCTAAGCAGGAGCTCATTAGTGGATAATTAAAGGCTGACCGATGAGCCAAAGGGTCGTAATCTCAGTCAGTGGATCTCAGGTCCTTCCCTAGAGATGAGTCAATGTCACCAAGACCTGATGCGACCACAGCTCCTATGATGCATAGGGGTATCTATCGCATATGCATACGCTTCACCCTAAAAGGAAGATTTATGGCTTTCCCAAACGATCTATCGATATGCATGCCGTGTGATGGCACATGGATGAGGCTTTGGCCACTATCTCTATAGGTCACCATCACCCACAAGGGTCACACAGTCCATCGGCTCACTCATCCGAGCATTTCTTCGACCTTATCAAGGGCTAACCCATTAGAACCCTTCTCGGTTTACTTTTTATAACCAGGTAACATGGGTTTTTCCCAACCGACTGGCCTAGATCGTCAAGCACAGTCTGGTATCAGCAAACATCGTTTGCTTAGTATGGTCCACGAGGGACCATACTCCCATTGAGTTTACTATATCATTTCATTTTTACAAACACTCATAAGGCCATTAAAGGCCACATAAACCCAACATTTTATGCCTACTTCCCCTATTGTGCTCATTTACGTGTCTATATGAATGCAGGTTAAACTAATTTATTAAAAATTTCTCCATTTTTTAGATTCGATGTCCGCATCACATTTAAGAATTATGCATGGCCTCTTTTTTAGAAAATCACTTTGAGGGGAGTGTTAAAATTGTTAAAGTGTATTTTTTTAGAAATCATATTAGTTTTTATTTTCTTTTCTTTTATTTTGTTTGATTTAGTGAGGTTGTAATTATAAGTTTGTGCAATAGGAAATTATGGATTTACTAGGTGGTTAGTAGTAATTGTAGTAAGTGGATAGTTATTGTAGTAAATATGATTGCAAGAACATCTATTTAAAGAGGGATGTGTGGTGAGAAAATTGAGTCACAAGCATCAAGTTTGTAATACTTTTGCGTACCTCATTTTTCATCTTTGAGTGAGTTTTTCTTTCACCTCATCTTGATTGTTCTTCTTCTATCCCTTTAATTGTGGATCTTGGGCTCGTGTAATACTGTTACACTAATTTAAAAACGGATTATTCCGATATTGTGACATCCATCTTTCTCCATAATCCTTCTAGTATAAACCCCCCTTCGCACACTCTACTACCACAACTTTGTCATGAGGACCACATTCATCATCTTATGTTTTTGATTAGCCACTTAATGTGTAGATCTTATCTCATATTACTAAATAATATTACTTTTTCTCCTCATACCCCACCATAATAAGTTCTTCGTATTCTCTCATCTTTTTATATACTATTTGGCATTTGATAAAGAGAAATAAAGGAAATGTGCAAGTTCTAATCTAAGTGATTCTACGTCCTAAAGAGGGTACTTGGGTTTCCACAACTTCAATTTAGATCGAAACTTTGAATAATAGGGTCCCAAATGGATCAAGGGTCCCAAATGGATAAGGAATTCGGCCTTAGGTTAAAGGCATTCCGAAGTAATTAACTGGAAAGTTATCGATACCACATCTCGTACTTTTACTAATCTTCTCATTTCTCCCTCTCTACACCTCATATTTTGCCAAAGTTTATTTTTAACCCCCAAACAATTTCAAAGCAATTAAAAAAGGAGAATGTTGA